>PVIH01001671.1:0-223082 GCA_004025045.1 Sigmodon hispidus
CAAACCAAACCAAACCAAAAAAAAAAAAAAAACTTCCAATAACACACAAGATGTTTCTGGCTAGGACTCTAAGCAATAGTAGAGAGGGTGTCTAAACAGGAATTTCCCTATAATCACATGAATGACCACCCTAAATGTCATTATAAAACCTTATCCAGTAATGGATAGAAGCAGAAGCAGAGATTCATAGTTAAGCACCAGGTTGAGCTCCCTGTTCAGCTGAAGATAGAGAGAGGAGAGAAAGTATATGAGCAAAGAGATCAGGATCATGAGGAGGAGATCCACAGCATCTCCTGACTAGAGCTATTGGGAGCTCACTGAATCAGAAACAACAGCTGAGGAACCTTCATGGAAAAGAACTAAACCCTTCAAAGGTAGAGGACTGTCAAATGGCATGGACAGTTTTTGGAGCCCCTTGTAATAGGGTCAGACTATGTTCCTGGTGCATGAATTGACATCTCAGAGCCTATTCCCTAAAGAGGAACACCTAACCCAGACTTAATACTGGGATGAGGGACTCAGACCTACCTCAATTGAATATGCCAGACAGAATTGACCTTTCCCCTCCATGGGGAATGAATGGAAGATGGGGAGGCTGGGGCATGGGGAGGCTGATGGGAGGAGAACTGGAAGTAGAAGGGAGGGGTGGAAGAGCAGTGGTAAATATGAGAAAAACTTTTTAAATAAAACATAAATTAAAAATATATTAAGAAAGTTTTAGGACCAATATCACAATCTTTGTCACTCCTTTGTACTGCTGCAATTATTGCTTTTACCTAAGCCATCACATCTTCAACATATTCTTCCCATTAGCCTTTCATCCTTCTCTTTCCTTCCATCCTGCTCTTTCTTCCTCCCATTTCCTGTTTGTACAACACCTAGAATAGACTTACAAAGGCATGAGTAATACAAGATGTGAGTGTTCTCTTTAATCACTTGGTGGTGCCCCTCAGTTTTACCTGTAGGACATAATTCATTTGAAATCAATAAATATTTTGATTTGGAGACCACATTAAAAAACAAAGAAAGTTTTAGGGCTTGAAAGTCAAATAGTTTCTACAGAAGGCATTAAATTTTGCAAAAACATTTTATAAATATTGAATGTGGGTGTACTACAATAAAAATGAATTTTAGAACAGAATGGATTAGGCCATATGAACTGTATTCTAAAAACCCTTTTCTATACTAAATATAAGACAACTGGTGGGGATATCCAAAAATGTTTTTTTAGCATGGATTAATGCATGCCTGAATAAGTGAGGATAATAATGTTCTAGAAAATGTTTTTGCATATTCTTTTGGATTTAGTTTTCTGGAGAGAAACTTCTAGGCTACAACAATGTTCTTTATATAATTTCTAAGCCCTGACATTAGACTTTGATATAGGATTAACCATCATGTTTAAAATCTTTCATCTTGCTACATAATTTTTATAAGCATATTCATGTATATGACAACTTGAGAAACCACCAAAAATTATTTTCATTCACCAAAAACACCTAGAAATATTTTGAGCATCTTCCTGTCAATTACTGTGAGACAAGCCTTGCACTTTCAAGAGTCATCAAAGATAACAATAGGAAGAAATTATAGAATTGTGATTGACAAGTTTGTGATATTATAACCTCCTAAACTTTACAGCTTGAAGGAGTTTGGAACATGGAGCATTAACACCAAGTAAGAAGTGTTTGTAGCCTTCTTTGTCTCCTTAGAAGAAAACAGACCCCCGGTGTTTCAGGCAAAGCCAAGTGAGTATCATTGTTAATCATCTTTTGATCCTTGCCATGTGAATAGATTCATGATCTGACATTTGCTATTCTAGTCACAATGGCTCCTGTCTCAGCAATTCAATTTCAGTGTCTCATGAATTTAATACCTGTTCTATTATCAGAAGATTTGCACTAACTTTTACAGCTGAACCTTTTCCAAATTTCCTGTTCATCTTAACCTATCCACCCTTCCATCTGGGTACAGAGGGTGGCCTGTGAAAAGGTAGGCATATTAAACAAACTTTCACAGACCACATTGTGGGTTAGCATGTAATATGAGTGGACACACGATCTCATATGTATCAGACACTGGACAGCTTCAGCTACTTTGTGATGGACAGACAGGAAGCAATAATCATAGCATGAGTACCAGTCTCAGCTCCTTTGGGAACTACCTTTGTGGATATATATTACATATTTAATAAAACCTAAATATTGGGGAGAGATCACCCAGTCAAATCTTAGTCAGATAGCTCAGGAAATTCTTAAGCCTTGAATACAAAGATAAACAGCTGAGTCAGTCACACACACACACACATTTAATCCCAGCACAGGGAAAGCTGGGAGTGAGGACCTCCACCCTTGATCCCACAACTCCAGAGATAGAACTTCTGTTTCTGTGAGTTCAAAGCTACATACCTTTAATCCTAACCTGGATGGGATAGGGTACATAGGGCTTGCAGAAACCCAGAGAGAAGCAGAAGCGACTGGGTAAAGCAACCAGGAACAAGGCTGAGTAAGTTGCAAGACAGCTGGGTGAGAATTGGTGCTTCCTCTCTCTGATATTTCAGCCTTCCCCCTGATAGTTGGCTCTGAGTCTCATTTGTGATACTACATACCTCAATAGGAAAGGTTATTATGACCTTTTCCCTCAAATCATTAGAGCAACAGTGTCTTCGAGGTTTCGGGCAGCCCAGTCCAAGACCACCTAGGCCCACAGTCAGATCTGCCTGCAACTGCTTATCTGGACCAGCAATATCAAAGTCCCAAAGAAAAACGCAGATGCTTATATAAATTACATCTTGCTTTTCCTATTTCTCCAGCATATTGCTAGCTAGCTCTTTCATCCTAATTCAACCTATTTCCATTATTCTGTCCTACCATGTGGCCTGTGGCTTAACTATTTTGTTACATCTTGCTTCATGGCTGACTCTTGTGACTCTGCCCTTCTTCTGTTACCCTCCCCACACACTCCTACAGTGCCCACAGTGAAGCTGAGGTAGTGTCAGATTTTATGTATTAGAATTCAGATTGTGTTATTCATCATACAGATTCTTCCAAAAATAACTTCTGAAAGATTATAGAATATTCATGGAAACTTTATACTAGACCTTGGTTAACTTATTGTTGCTATAGCTGAATAATATTTTTAAAAATATAAGAAACTAGGAAATGGCTAAAAAGCAACTTATGGGATAAATATATGATAAATAATATCTATAGTAATTTCTTAAAGAAAATACAGACATTCTTATATCACTATTTCATGTTTTACATTGATTACAGGTCAACAGGGAAATTATTCAGAGCAAGGGTTTAGAATATTAAAAACCTTTATGTCCAGGTGAGGTGATTCACACCAATAATCACAAAAGTTAAGAGGCTAAAGCAGGATTATTGTTAGGAATTCACAGCTTTTCTGAGCTACACCGTGACAAACTGTCTCAAAACTAAACACCACCCTATACCTTATAGTGCAATTTTAAACCACATTTTACCAAATACCATAACCTAGAAATTCACAAGTCCTACAGAAAGAAGAAATTTTTTCCTCTGCCTCTTGCCTTTCTTCTCACAGACCTTTCTCTTTGATCCTCCCTTAATCTATTTTCTTCTTATCTTTTTCTTTTTATTATGAATGAAGTCTCATTTTTTATCCATGCATCCCCTTGATCAAGCTCCCTTCCCCTCCTGCCCCTCCCAGTCACTCTCTCTTCTCCACATCTCCTACATTTTTCTCTTCTTTTTCCTTTGTTTGATCCTCACTTCCAGTTAACTCCCATTCAAATGTGGCATCTTCTGTTACCTGCCAACCATCTCTACTAGTTCAAAGTGGCAGGCATAGAGAGTGACAGCAACTTCAATATTTCCTTGTCATTTCTACTTTTATTCAGCAAGGAATCTTGTCTCTATTTTCCTTTATCTTTCCAAAATAGTAGAAAATGTTATTTATTCTTTAAGTCTGAGGTTTGCTATTTATCCAAGTGGAAAATTAGTCCTGTATACTAAATGAATGATTCTGTTTACCATTTCCTGTCCTTCTCCTTGAATTATATTTGTGCAACAACAACAACATTGAACCCTTTACTTAATGCTACCATTAAACCTTACTTACTTGTGGGAAAAAAAAACAGGTACCACTTGCCTATTAATTCCTTGGAACAATTGGGATCCATGTCACTCTATCTTGTAAATGTCTTGTTTCACACACACACACACACACACACACACACACACACACACACACACACACCAAATAAATACTAAAATGAAATAAAATAAAATTGCAGCTATCTAAACTATACTTCACACCTACCATTGCCTCACTATGTTGCTTGTTCTTGCATAACCTTCTATGACACCATTAACTGGGCAGTTGCTTAGATATGTTTAAACCTCTGAAGATGTGTAGTGTTGGTGCATGATTTTACTACTATTAATCAGGATTGGGGCAGGGGCAGGGGCATTTTGTGACTTTGAGGCCAGCCTGGTCTACAAAGTGAGTTCCAGGACAGCCAGAACTGTTACACAGAAAAAAATCATGTCTCAAAAAAGCAAACAAACAAACAGCAACAAAAAACTCTGTATTTAATTTTTTAATTAAACAGGACTCAGTTTTGCTAGTATTGCTCTCTTTTTTATTTTATCAGGTGAAGACACTTGTTAGAGAATGACTTTAGAAACAAGAAAAAGCACAAGGCAGTAGTAATATGCTAAAGTTAAAAACATATTTTATATGTTTAAAATTAGACATAAAATTGTGGAAGTCATTTTATTATAAATTATGACATATATGCCAAGTACAAGTAAAATTCATATAAAATCAATGGATTGTTTTTAATATATTGAATTGAAATTTGAGGTATTAAATATACACAATCATATCCATTTTATTTGAAGTATATTTTATAATAACTGCTAAGACAAAAATTGTATTATTTTAAAAAAATACTAAACTGGTCAACTGTCTTGGTTTGACTTGAATCTCAGAGATATTATCTCCATGATATAGAGATATGAGAAATGTGAGAAATACACTGAATTCTCATGGAAGGCTTGTATAAATTGGTTACTCTACCTGCAATTTTAAATTGTATATTTCTATAAGTCATAATTAAAAACAAAAACATTATGTCAAGTTCTGTGTCTTCTTAAGGCTATAACTAACTGCAGCAAGTCACTTTGTGTATGATTCAGACTTCGAATTACTGACAGAGACAACATGAGAGTGAAATGATAAATATTGGCTGTTTCAAAGATTTCAATGTTTAGCTATCTGGATCTGTTGTTATTGCTTCCGGGACAGAAAGACAGAGAACACCAAGAGAGCATGGGGAATAGCAATGCACATTACCAGGATGCTCAGAGATCAAAACCGTCACAGCGTGTGACTTGGTCAAGATACAAGCCCCAGGGAGATGGACCCAGGGACTTTGCAATAGTGACATAAAATTATGATTTTACAGATGAAATTAATATGCTTATGAAGAAGAATCCTTGTGGCCCAATCACTTCTCAACAATCAGGTCTATTACTTGAGCACTTTTTTTTAATCACTTGAGTCCTTAATGGTATATTACATACCCAAATCATAAAATGTACTTAGGTTCCAATTCTGAATATATGTTATAATTACTTCAAAAAGCTTATGAAAGTATTGATGGTCACTGCACCAAGTGCATCAATATAAGTCCACCTTAAATGCTTCTACTTAATTATTTTATGGAGTTAACTTTTTCCCTTCATTTGAGAATAGATTCTTTTCTTTTATAATAGATCCTGATTAGAGCTTTCCCTTCCTGTGCTTCTGCCAGTTTCCCCTCTTCTTCCCTTTCATCTGAATTCACTCCCTTCCTTTCTCTCACAAACATAAGAACAGTGTTCTGAATAATAGTATCTAAACATAGCAAACTAAAAATATAAGGTAAAACAAACAAAAAAGCTATCACATTGGATTTAGACAAACAGAAGAAAAATATCCCAAGAGAAGGCACAAGAATCAGAACTCACTCATATACACACTCAGAAAGTTCATAACAAAACTGGAAGTCATAGTACATATATGCAGAGTACATTGTGAAGATGCAGGTAGGCCCTGTGTTTGCTGCTTCAGTATCTGTGAGTTCAGAAGCTATGATCCTGGACTTTTTTGTTGTTGTTGCTTTTGGGTTTTTTGTTTGTTGGATGAATGTTTGTTTGATGTGGTGTCATCCACCCTGTCTGGCGCTTATATTCTTTTCACTTTCTCTGTCTTAGGGTTTCCTGTGTCCTGAACAGAGGGATTTGATAGAGAACTCCCTTTTAGGTCTGAGTGCTCCAAGGTCTCTCACAGTCTGCATATTGTCTGCCTAAAGTTCTATATTTGAGAAAGCTTCTCTGATGATAGATGAGAAAGGCATTTATCTATGAGTATAGCAGAATTTCAATAGGAGTTGTAATTTTATCACTTTTTTTTTCAAGAATCTTAGTACTTGGTTTTATTTTAGGTCCCTGGGCTATCTAGTCTCTGGTTCTTGGTGAAGCAGAAATGTTGGGTATGAGTTCAAGTTCATGGAGTGGGACATAAGTCAAATGAAATAGTGATTGGTTACTCTCAGCAGCATTGTTCCATTATTGCCTTAGCATATGCAGGTATAACACCATGGTAAAACAAAGTGTTTGTGGCTGGATAGGTATTTATGTTTCCCCTTTGGTAGTGTGCATAGTATCTTCCTATACTAAACATTCTAGAACATAGTAGTGCCCTTAATTTTAACTGTCTCTCCCCATATTCCCTCCTTTGCCCTCCTTTTCTCTCTTCCTCACTGCTTGATCCTTCCACTCCAGCACCCCTATCCATTTATAAATATTCTATTTTATTGAGATCTATCTGTACCATCTGTGGCTATATGAATTATGTCTTGATTAACAATGAGTTAACAGCTGATACCCCAAATTAAGAGAATATATACCATATATTTTTTTCTGTGTCTGGGCTACCTCACTTAAGACAATTTTTTTTAGTTCCATCCATACACTTAAAAAATGATATCAAAAAATTGTAAGTGAATGGATGAATAATACTCTATTGTGTAAATGTACCATATTTTCTCCATTCATTTGTAGTTGAATGTTTGATCACACTGTGAACTGTAAATTTTCATTTGCTTTAATTAAATAAGATTAACCTTGATTTAGAGAGGTTGAGTTGGCAACTAGTTGACAGGAAGTAATCCTAGAACAACATAAAACATCTGGTAGAAACATGCACAGGAAATAGTGGGGCAGGACTAAGCTTAATTTGCTTTGTATTTGTTTGTTTCTTTTGGTTGGGGGGAGAATGTTCTCTTCCAGGAAAGCCAATAAAGGGAGAAAGTTAGCTAGTTGCTACCCTAATTCTCTTGAGTTCACAGGTTTCACTCCAGTCTTTGAATCTTGAGTCTCATTTATAAATAGAACAATGGAGATTTCGTTAAAGCTACCTTAATCTGCTACAACAGAGCCATTGCCTGGGGAAACAGAATTCCCATCAGACTGAGGCTTCATTGGCCTGGCCTGGCTGCTTTTAAAGAAGCAGGCCTATAACTGTGTAACTGCAGGCCAAGTCATAATTACTGGCTCGAACTGCAATAGCTTAAGGCACAGGTGCTGTGCTAAAGGTAAAATAGCATCCATCCTCTGTTGAGGGACAACTAGGTTGTTTCCAGTTTTTTAATATTAAGAATAGAGCAAGGTTAAATATGGATGTGTAAGTGTCCATGTGGTAGGATGAAGTACCGTTTGGATATATACCCAAGAGTGTTACAGCTGGGTCTTGAGGTAAATCAATCCTGAGTTCAATTCTCAGCTCACAACCATCTATAATCAGATACAATTCTCATCTTCCTGAGAAAGTGCTACACTGATTTTGATGTTCATAAAAGCTTAGAACTGCTGCTCCTGGAGTCTCTTGAAGATCAGAACTAACCAGTCTTAGCCTGACTAAGATCTGCAGACAGGGAAGAAGTGAGAAGATAATATCTGGCCAGGAATGATGCTACCTACTCCTCTTTGTCCTGTATATAAACTAGTTCAGCAACTACTGTTCAGGTGTATATAACTGCTCATTTTCTCTGTAAAACCTGCTGCCTTTCTTCTCTTTATTGATTTTACATATAGTTTTGTGTCTCCAAATAACACTTGAATTTTGAAAACTCATCTTTAAACTAAGATTATAGCATATGAAATTCTAAGAATTTGGCTAAAGGTTTTTAGAAAACAGAAGTTATATTTGTTTACTTTTGTAGTGCTTGTTGCCATGAACCTATTGGAAATATTTAAATGATAGAATATGGCCATTTTATTTTTCTCTTTACCAAAACAATAAGGATTATCAAATAGATAGGCTACTTATTTAATCAGTGATTGGGTGAAGAGAGAGAGAGACTGGGAGGGGCGAGAGGGGGAAGGGAGTTTGAATAAGGGAATACATGGATAAAATATGATTTTATTCATAATAAAAAAGAAAAATATACATAAGGATATTATTTAAAGTGGTAGGTTCACTAAAAGGCAGTGAGACTTTTTTACAATATCATTAAATTTTGTGTAGAGTCAATGATTCAAAGAACACTCTTCTAGACATTTATACAAATCCATTCTCTACTTTTTTACAAACTTGGGTAAAATATTTTTTCATTCCATTTACCATTGAGAAAATTGGGGACATAAAAAAGTTGGTTAAATTATCCAGGTTAAATTATATTGGTTTACTTAGGCAGCTATAATAACAATACAACAAATTGAACTTCGTATAACTAATATACAAATTAATTTTCACAATTATGAAGACTAAAACACCAAGGTCAAGTTTCTTGGCAACATCTGCATCTGAAGAAATCTTTTGTCCTTATTCTTACCAGATGTTTGTCCCCTATCATCTCCATGGGTTTTTCACATGGTAGATGTTGCTGTGAGAGGTATTTTATATCAGCATAAACCCTAACTCTGATGGCTCCATCCTCTGGCCTTAATCACTCCCAAATTTCTCAAGTCCTTATATTATCATTTTGTAGTTAGAATTTCAGTAGAACGAAAGATGTGCTTCAGCACACAGAAGACACACATCTAGTAACTGAGAACGTTGTTTCAGAGACAGCCTTGCTTTATGGTCCATGTCCTTAAAACTTAACCTTTCATACTTTCAACTATCAAAGTAAAAATTGACAGAAGTCTACACTGAAATATGCCTGATTGCTTTACAACAAGAAAGGATGGGATCTATCCACATTTAATCTCTCAAAATACAGTACCCTGTAAGTTTAAAGACACTGCTAAATGGTTAAACAGTTCAGACTTCATCATTACACTTGCATTTCAAATACTTTGGAAGTGGAGCTAAGAGTGTCAGGAGTTCATAGTCATTTGAGTTGTTTTGCCTATTCAAGACCAGCATGGAGAATATCAGACTTTGTCTTAAACAGACCATCAACGTGGTTAGTTACATGTACCAAACTCCTGGGAATAGCAGCAATGATTATAAATTCAGGCTTAGTAACTTACAGTGCAATTTTTCAAGCCTCTTTTTCAATATATTTAGAAATTAATTTAGTGAAAATGAAAGGACTCTTTTATATGATACCACCCTAATTCATCACTCCTCAGATGGGAAGACAGGATTTAAAGTGAATTGAAATTTGATCAGAGAACACAAGTAATCATTGTAAACCATACAGTACAAAATGAAAGAATTAGGAATAGTGAAAGGAGAGAGATACAGAGCTGTAACTCTAACAGAAGAGGCCTAACGTCCCCTAATTAAATAAATTTTGATGAGATTGAATGCTACAGCAGATGTCCATAAAACAACAGACCAACAGAATCATTTCCTGTGTGAAGCCATCCTGCTGCTTTCTTTAGTTGCCATGAAAATAGAACTTTCTGTTTTATAAACTTTTCTTCTGGCACATAGAAAGAATAATTTTGCCTCCACTAATTGCTTTCATATTTCAAACAAAAAAATAGCTAATTCATATAGTAGAGTTTATGCCTCAAGATTTGTCAAGAATGCCAGTTTCTGAATAGTATAGGAAAATGTGAAGAATCTTCCTGTTCCTGTGATATACATTTCCTCTTGGGATAGAGTCAATTTTGTATGTGCCCAAAATGTATATATTTTTCTCAGAATTGCTTGTGCAAAACTTCCTTTCTAATTCAAGAGTGAAAAAATTATGTTATCATTTAATACCAAGTTGTTTGGCAAATACTCAGACTATTTTTTCCCAATGACTCTTTTTTTTTTCTGACTCAACCATAGAACAAGATGTTTATTTTAATTAATTAATTCACAAAGAGGCTGGCTTCATAATGGAATTTACATACATAATTCAATTTGGTCTACTGACACCCTACCCACTCCTCCCCCATCTTCATCTCCCCACCTCCAAGTAAACAAAACACAATTGTCTATGACTGTGAAGGGCTTATGTTTAAAATATCCCTATGAGTGAAAGGCTGAATTGGTGCAGGAATAAAGAGGGCTTATAATTCTGGAAGGAACAGAGTACTGCCTCAAACAGCTTATGATAAGCACATAGAAACTGTAACCTCTCCAAAAGATATAATTCAGTAATTTCATTGATTTTTATGTAAATTCACATAGATTTCTTTTTTGTTTGTTTGTTTGTTTTTTATGAATAAAGTCATATTTTTTATCCATGTATCCCCTTGTTCAAACTCCCTCCCCCCTCCCATCCTTCCCAGTCACTCTCTCTTCTCCTCATCTCTTTATCTCTTCTCCAGCAAGGGCAAGAAGTTCCAAAGTCCCAAGGTGGCTTAGTTCAGCATCCATTCCAGGCAGATCCACTTTCCTCACCCTAACATCAAGACTCGGTCAGGTGTTCTTCTGGAGGAAATGGGCTCCAAGGTGCCAGTCCAAGGTGCTTCAGATCCCAAGCTGTTCAGTGGTTGTGGTTTGCAGCTTAGACATACTTAGCTTTTTATTTAAAGTCCACTAACTAGTGAGTACATCTCCTGCTTATTTTTCTAGGTTTGTGATATCTTGCTCAGGAGGATATTCTACAAATCCATTCATTTGCCTGCAAATTTTAGGATATCATTTTTTCTTACTGCTAAGTAGTACTCAATTGTGTAGATGTACCACAGTTTTTTAATCCATTCTTCAGTCAGCCACCCTGGAATGCAGTATGGTGGCCTCTCAGAAAACTGGGAATCAATCTCCCCAAGTATCTAGCAATACCACTACTGGACATATACGCTAAAAATATTCTTAATAAAAATTCTCATTTCCAGACATCTTGTCATTCTAGTATACATGCTAAAACTAGAACCGCCACCAACCTAATATTATATGTTCCTTTTCAAGTTGTTTCAATTTCCCTGATTTTTCTCAATAAAACTTCATAAGACAAGCTCATAAAGGAATTATCTCTGTTATGCACATGAGGAATTTGTGTCCATTTGCAATTCATCTCATCTAAGGTTCCTTGGTTTTTCCTAGCCAATTTTATATTAAATAACATACAAAATTTTAATACTACACAGCAACTTGTAGGAGTTACTATTTTCTATTGCAGGAAATATCCACCAGTAAATTGCAATGCTTACTTCTTAATAGAGAGACACTTGGGCAGAATGTTGGCAGATAATTTATAATTCTTTCTTAAAAGACTCTGGATAGAATGTTAGTCAGTAAGTAAGTACAGGGACTATTTTTATCTACATAAATGAATTAAAGAATTTAGATGTGTATTGAGCTGGCTGAATTGTCACTGTGCATCAGCTCACAGTCATTTTCTCTTGGCATCCACACTAATATTGCTGCCCTCATATAGCTGATATTCCCCGGCTTTCTGCTCAAGAGGCTGAAAGAACTGACATTTTTATCTAAAACCTGGCCCTTTGGAAATATAACAGAAAAAAAAGAAAAACCTCTTTGTCTTTGTCAGAGCTGGGTCAATATAACTTCAAATTCCAATTTGGAGAAGGCTGAGTCCTTTAAGGTATATGCATGAGATTTGTATGGTCCTTGCATGAACAATGATTTACTGATCAGTCACTAGGTCTTCTGTGTGTAGAATGTGTAGGTTTGTTAATAATGAGGCACAAATATTAAACAACATTTTTTAAGCAGAGTCCCTAAGATAGAGCATCCTGAGATTCTGAGTCCTGTAACTATGAATAAATATGTGAAATGTAAAAAGAAGAATCTTTGTATTCTTTGTATTGTTGAATTACAATAGTATTTTTTTCTCATCTATTAAGCCACTTCATGAAGTGTGATTGCCAAAGTGCTTTGGGTAACTTTTGGGAAACAAGGAACATAGCATAGTTTTGCTGATATATAAACATATCTGTTGGTATATGTGTGATTGTTTATAAATGTACAGGCACATATACACATGTATGTGCTCCATGTAGAGACTAAAGAACAACCTCTACTACTCTTAGTATATTTTTAAATATAATCTTCCATTTGAACTCAACAAATAGGCTTAGATTGCCTGAAAAGCAAGATCTAGGAACTGTTTCTTTCTCCAGTGTACACTACTATGTCTGGATTTTTCTTATGTTAAAAGAATATGTCTCATACTGTATATATTCTCAATTTAATCTGAAATTAAACATCAGAAACTAATGCCATAGCATTTACATCATTGCAACATCCAAAAACTAAGTCCCAGAGCTGCTGAAATGAGACATTCCCATCTCCACTTTATCTCCTTTTATGAGGACAAAAGTCCCACATGTTGAACTCTGTAACTGGACTCATGTTTCATACTCAAACCCAGCCCACAGGAGATTCTAAAATACATTAGTAACAAAACACATTCTAATTTTCTGAATCCTTTAATCATATTTATTTTCTGAAACTATGTAACAAAATTAATTGTAAAGAATGTCATCTGGGACATGCCTTGAGTGATAAATTTCTTTTATTTAAAGCTGTATAAAACAACCTTGAAGTACTTTCTAAATTTTCAAGATAAAACCTTTATCTTCATTTGCATGCTGGTGTGGTTGGTGCCTATAGATACTATGAAGAATAGAAATTATCTTACACTGTTAAAAAAAAGGAAAAATCACTTAAACAAACAAACCATGTGTATTGTATTTCTCAGCTTTAATGCATTGATATTGTGTGAATGAGATATAGTTCAACATTTTTTGTATAGATATCTGAGTCCTGCTTAAGGTCCTTAATTATTTTGGCAATAGACTCACTAGTATCTTAGTATGTTTGTTGTGTAACTGACTGAGAAATAGAAGAACATAGTGCTGGGAGCGAACCATGGATGTCTTATTGAACCTTTTCTCACAGAAGATACACAGAGAGATAGAACAAATGTGGAATTTGAGTCTCTGTCTCCTCAAGTAAGTAGTACTATGATAGGGGCTCCGATCTTATTATATCATCTAATATTAATTAAGATTGGAGATTCACCTCTGAATGCAATCAAGAAATGATACAGAGGTATACATTTCTAACCCACGAACTTTTAGCAGACACATATTCACTGAAGGAACTAGGACAGATTTTTCTACTTTAGCAAGGAAATTAAACAGAAAATAACGATTGTATTTAGGTTATTAAAATCGCTATTATAAGGTTAGCTTTGACTGCATCTTTAGATCTGGAATGGATGGTATTGAGAGAGAAAACAATGCTTAGAGCATGCTGGCTGAGTCTGCATCTCTATAAGGTTTCTTGCTTCCCTCTCTTCTTGCTTGTGTTCTTGCAGGGGATGTACTCACTCTTTAGTGGACTTTAAACAAACAAACAAACAAACAAACAAACAAGAAGAAGCAAAGCATCCCCAAGCTGCAAACCACAACCTCTTAACAGCTTGGGATCAGAAACATTTTGGACTGATTCCTTAGATCCCACTCCCCCTAAAGGAACACCTGACTCAGTCTTAAGGTTGTGGGGAGAAAACTGAATCTGCCAGGAGTGGAGGCTGAACTAAGCAATATTGGGACAGTGGGACTTTGGGACCACCTGCCGCCTGCCCTGGGTTGGAGGGGTGGGGAGGTTGGATGGGGAGTTGTGGAGAAGAGAGAATGACCTGATGTGTTGGGAGGGGGAAAGGACCGTGAATAAAGATATATAGGATAGAAAGTGTGACTTCTTTGTTAATAATAATAATAATAATAATAATAATAATAAAGATAAAAAACTAGTAGGAAGAGAAAGTACTTGTGGCTTACTGAATGTTTCATTTCTGTCTAGTGGACAGCAGTTAAATAAGCACAGTATACAGTAGCAGGTTTAAGATAGATGTACCCTACAGTGGGTGAAATAACTAGGGAAATTGCCTTACCTAACTGCATGCAGATTTGCATTCTTATTAGGATAGAAAAATGCATCAGATTGAGTATATTATGAAGTTCAATAGTACAAGAATTGGTGTCTAATTGGAAGGGTCATAGCACTCTGTGTTGATAAGGTGTTCTCCCATTTCAACCAGGGGCTGAGTAGACCTGCCATCTTTGCTGTCAATCTATTTTCTTTTTTATTATGAATAAGTCAAAATTTGGATCTGTGTATATCCTTGCTTATCTTTCTGGGTTTGTGAGGCCTTGCTCAGGAGGATATTTGAGAAATCCATCCATTTGTCTAGAAATTTTAGGATATCATTTTTTCTCACTGCTGAGTAGTAGTCCATACTATAGATGTACCACAGCTTATTTATCCATTCTTCAGTTGAGGGGCATCTAGGTTGTTTCCAGATTCTTCCTATTACAAATAATGCTGCTATGAACATAGTTGAGCTAATGCCTTTGGAGTGTGACTGTGCACCATTAGGGTATACACCCAGAAGTGGTATTGCTGGATGCTTAGGGAGATTGCTTCCCAGTTTTCTGAGAAACCACCATACTACATTCCAGAGTGGCTGAACAATCTTATCCTCCCACCAACAATGAAGGAGTTATCTCCTTGTTCCGCACCCTCTCCAGCATAGGCTACCATCTAAATCTTTTATGTTAGCCAATCTGAAAAGTGTAAAGTGGTGTCTCAAAGTTGTTTTGATTTGCATTTTTCTGATAAAGAAGCTGAGCACTTTTTCAAGTGCTTTTCAGCCATTCGTAATCTTTCTGCTGAGAATTCCCTTTCTAGTTCTGAACCCCATTTTTTGATTGGGTTATTCAAGGTTTTGGGCTCTAGTTTCTTGAATTCTTTATATATTTTAGAGATCAGACTTCTATCACTTTCAAGGTTGGTGAAAATCTTTTCCCATTATGTAGGTTGTCATTTTGTCTTATCGAAAGTGTGCTTGCCTTATAGAAGCTTCTTAGTTTCAGGAGGTCCCACTTATTGATTGTTGTTCTTAGTGTTTATGACACTGGTAGTGTACTGAGGAAGTGGTGGCCTGTGCCAATTCATTGGAGGGTATTTTCCACTTTCTTTTATATCAAGTTCAGAGTGGCTGGATTTATGTAGAGGTCTTTGACCACTTGGATTTGAGTTTTGTGCAGGGTGACAGGTTTGGATCTATTTGCACTTTTCTACATACTACCATCCAGCTATGCCAACACCATTTGTTAAAGATAATATCTTTACTATTTTTTTATTGAATATTTTGGGCCTCTTTGTTGAAGATCAGTTGTTCATAGGTTTTTAGGTTAATTCCTGAATCCCCAACTCAATTGCATTGACCTACAGGTCTGTACCAGGCTGTTTTTATTACTGTAGCTCTATAGTATAATTTAAAGTCAGAGATGGTGATAACTCCTGAGGTTCTTTTCTTGACCAAAATCATTTTGGCAATCCTATCTTTATTGTTATTTCAAAAGAAGATGAGTATTATTCTTTCTTTTTTTATTTTATTTTTATTTTTTAAGCTTTTTTCTTCTTTATTTATTTTGTATTTATCAAGAAAAACAGTAAAATGAATTTAAAATGCTGAGAAGTTAACAATAACTATTTTAGAAGATAAAAATCATAAGTATGACTTATCAAGGGTGATAATGCACATAAGATTACTACACATATATTTACTTTGTGTTCAGATTTCCCTCTGAATTTTTTCTTTTTCATCCCTGTACATCCTTATTCAAGGTCCCTTCCCCCTCCTGCCACATCAGGTCATTTTTTCTTCTCCACAACTCCCTGTCCCCTCCCTGGGCAGGGAGCAGACAGTCCTATGGTCCCACTGACCCGATAATGCTTAGATCAGTCTCCACTCCTGGCTAATCCAGTTTTGTCCTGCCTCCCTCAAGAATGAGTCAGGTGTTCGTATAATTGGAGTGGTATCAGAAGGGTCAGTCCAGGGTATTTATGACCCCAAGCTGTTCAGTGGTTGTGATTTGCAGCTTGGACATGCTTGCATTTTTTCGTTTGTTTGTTTAGAGAACACTAATGAGTGAGTACATCCCCTGCTTATTTTCTGGGTTTGTGATACCTCGCTCAAGATGATATTCTCCAAATCCATCCATTTGCCTGTGAATTTTAGGATATCGTTTTTCCTCACTGCTGAGTAGTATTCCATTGTGTAGATGTACAACAGTTTGTTAATCCATTCTTCAGTTGAGGGACATCTAGGTTGTTTCCAGGTTCTTGCTACTACAAATAATGCTGCTATGAACATAGTTGAGCTAATACCTTTGGAATGTGAATGTGCCTCTTTAGGGAATATACCCAGAAGTGGTATTGCTGGGTCCTTGGGGAGATTGATTCTCAATTTTCTGAGAAACCTCCATATTGCATTCCAAAGTGACTGAACAAGCTTACAATCCCACCAACAATGGAGGAGTGTTCCCCTTGCTCTGCATCCTCTCCAACATAGGCTGTCATATGTGCCTTTTAACTTAGCCAATCTAACAGGTGTTAGGTGATATGTCAAAGTTGTTTTGATTTGCATTTCTCTGATGGCTAAATATGATGAGCACTTTTTCAGGTGCCTTTCAGCCATCCATAGTTCCTCTGCTGAGAATTCACTTTTTAGATCTGAACCTCATTTTTTGATTGGGTTACTCAAGGTTTTGGGCTCTAAATTCTTGAGCTCTTTATATATCTTAGAGATCAGTCCTCTATCACTTGTAGGGTTGGTGAAAATCTTTTCCCATTCTGTAGGCTGTCGTTTTGTCCTATTGACAGTGTCCTTGGCTTTGCAGATTATGCTATCTTTTTTCCATTGAATGTTTTGGGCCTCTTTGTCAAAGATCAGGTGTTCATAGGTTTTTGGGTTAATGTCTGTATCCTCAATTCTATTCCATTGGTCCACAAGTCTGTTTTTATGCCAGTACCAGTCTGTTTTTAATACTGTAGCTCTATAGTATAGCTTGAAGTCAGAGATGATGATACCTCCTGAGGTTCTTTTATTGAGTAAAATTATTTTGACAATCCTGGCTTTCCTGTTATTCCAAATGAAATTGAGTATTGTTCTTTCAAGGTTCAAAAAATATTCTGTTGGGATTTTGATGGGCAGTGCATTGAATCTGTAGATTGCCTTTGGTAGAATTGCCATTTTTACTATGTTGATCCTACCAATCCAGGAACATGGGAGATATCCTCTTCAATTTCTTTCTTCAGGGGTTTAAAATTTTTCTCAAATAGGTCTGTTACTTCTTTGGTTATAGTTGTTCCAAGGTATTTAATACTATTTGCAGCTATTATGAAGGGTAATGTTTCCCTTATTTCTTTTTCAGCTCTTCAATCTTTAGTGTATAGAAGGGCTACTGATTTCTTTGAGTTAATCTTGTATCCTGCTACATTGCTGAAGGTGTTTATCAGCTGTAGCAGTTCCTTGGAAGAATTTTGTGGGTCGCTTTTGTATACAATCATATCATCTGCAAATAAAGATAGCTTCACTTCTTCTTTTCCAATTTGTATCCACTTAATCTCTTTTTGTTCCCTTACTGCTTTAGCTAAAACTTCGAGAACTATATTTAATAGATAAGGGGAGAGAGGACATCCTTGTCTAGTTCCTGACTTTAGTGGGATTGTTTGAGTTTTTCTCCATTAAGTTTGATACTGGCTATCGGCTTCTTGTATATTGTCTTTATTATATCTAGGTATTCTCCCTGTATTCCTGATCTCTCCAGGGCTTTAATCATAAAAAAGTGTTGGATTTTGTCAAAGGCTTTTTCCCCATCTAAGGATATGATCATGTGGGTTTGTTCCTTTAGTTTGTTTATATGATGGATAACATTTACAGTTTTTCGTATGTTAAACCAGCCCTGCATTTCTGGGATGAAGCCTACTTGGTCGTGGTGGATGATATCTTTTATACATTGTTGTATACTGTTTGCCAAAATTTTGTTGATAATTTTTGCATCAATATTCATGAGGGAAATTGATCTGTAATTCTCCTTCTTTGTTGTGTCTTTGAGTGGCTTGGGTATTAGGGTGATTGTGGCCTCATAAAAGGAATTTGGCAATGTTCCTTCAGTTTCTACTGTGTGAAATAGTTTGAGGAGTAACGGTAGTAATTCTTCTTTGAATGTCTGGTAGAATTCGGCACTGAAACCATCTGGACCAGGGCTTTTATTTTTGGGGAGGTTTTTAATGACAGCTTCAATTTCCTTAAGGGTTATAGACCTGTTTAGGTAATTAATCTGATCTTCATTTAATTTTGGAAGATGGTACCTGTCCAGAAAGCTGTCCATTTCTTCTAGGTTTTCCATTTTTGTGGAATACAGATTTTCAAAATATGATCTGATAATTCTTTGTATTTCCTGGGAATCTGTTGTTATGTCCCCCTTTTCATTTCTCATTTTGTTGATTTGAACACTCTCTGTGTTTTTTGATTATTTTGGCTAAGGGCTTATCTATCTTGTTAGCTTTCTCAAAGAACCAACTCTTAGATTTGTTGATTCTTTGTATTGTTCTTTTTGTTTCAATTGCATTGATTTCAGCTCTAAGTTTGATTATTTCCTACTGTCTACTCCTTCTAGGTGACTTTGCTTCTAATTGTTCTAAGGCTTTCAGCTGAGCTGTTAGGTATCTAGTGTGGGATTTCTCTAGGTTTTTCATATAGGCATATAGCACTATATGAAATTTTCCTCTTAAGACTGCTTTCATTGTGTCCAACAAGTTTGGATACATTGTAGATTCATTTTCATTAAATTCTAGGAAGACTTTGATTTCTTTCTTAATTTCTTCCTTGACCCAGAGATGGTTCAGCTGAGTGATGTTTAGTTTCCATGAGCTGGTAGGCTTTCTTTGGGTTTTGATGTTATTGAACTCTAACTTTAGGCCCTGGTGGTCCAATATGTTACAAGGGATTATTTCCATTTTTTGTATCTGTTGATATTTGCTTTATGACCAATTATGTGGTCAATTTTGGAGAAAGTACCATGAGGAGCTGAGAAATATGTATATTCCTTTGCCTTTGGGTGGAAGCTTCTGTAGATATCTATTAAATCCATTTGCATCATAACCTCTTTTAGACTCCTTATTTTTCTGTTGAGACTCTGTCTGTTTGACCTATCCAGGTGTGAAAGTGAGGTATTGTAGTCTCCCACTATTACGGTATAAGAACTGATGTGGCATTTGAGCTTTAGCAGTGTTTCTTTTACATAGATAAGTACCCTAATATTAGGGGCATAAATATTCAGGATTAAAATGTCCTCTTGATCAACTTTTCCTGCCATAAATAAGTAATATCCATCTTGGTCTCTTTTAATTGCTTTTAGCTTAAAGTCTACTTTGTTAGATATTAGGATGGCAACCCCAGCTTTTTTCTTAGGACCATTTCATGAGAAAATCTTTTCCCAACCCTATATTCTAAGCCTTTGTCTGTCTTTGTTGTTCAGGTTTGTTTCTTGTATGCACCAGAAGGATGGCTTCTCTCTTTGTATCTATCTTGTTAGTGTGTGTCTTTTTACAGGTGAATTGAGTTCATTGATATAAAGGGATATTAGTGACCACTGACTGAAGGTTCCTGCTATGTTGAGTGGGAGCTTATATGTAATTCCTTTCTCTGGGCTTTCTTCTGTGTGATTATTGAATATCTGTGGTTTCATGGGTGTATCTGGGATCCTTAGGTTGGAGATTTCCCTCTAATGCTTTCTGGAGGGCCAGATTGGTAGATAGATGTTGTTTTAGTCTGACATTCTCATGAAATATCTTTTTTGCTCCATCTATGGTGATTGATTTTTCTGGGTATAGTAGTTTAGGTTGGCAGCCATGCTGTTTTAGCGTCTGTCTAACTTCTGACCAAGCCCTTCTTGCTTTCATCGTTTCCATTGAATAGTCAAGTGTTATTCTGATATGTCTGCATTTATAGGTAAGTTGGTCCTTTTCTTTTGCAGCTCTTAAAATTTTTCTTTGCTTTATGTGCTCTGTGACTTAATAATTATGTGGCGAGTGTACTTTCTGGGGGGATCATATCTATTTTTTTGTAGGCTTCTTGTATCTTTATAAGCACTTTCTTCTTTAAGTTAGGAAATTTTTCTTCTCTGATTTTTTTGAATACATTATCTGTGCCTTTGAGCTAGTATTCTTCTCCTTCTTCTATTCCTATTTTTCTCAGGTTAGGTCTTTTCACGGTGACCTAGATTTCCTGAACATTTGTGTTATGGCTTTTTTGGTTTTAGTATTTTCTTTGACTGATATATCTATTTCCGCTACTCCACTCCAGAGATTCTCTCTTCCATCTCTTGAATTCTGTTGGTTATGCCTGTATCTGTTGTTACACCTCTTTTCTTCAGATTTTCTATTTCCATCTTTGCCTCATTTTGTACCTTTTTATTGCTTCTATATCAGTTTTTAGTTCCTTGAAAGTTTCTTTCACTTTTTGGTTTACCTTTTCTTTGATATCTTCCAAGTATTTTTTCATCTCTTCCAATTTTTTGATTGTATTTTCTTCAATTTCTTAAGGGAATTTTTGTATCTTCATTGAAGGCTTCAATATTCATAAAGGTGTTTTGTTGTTGTTTCCATCAGTTTCTTCTCATTGCTCTGTTCAGATCTTGTAGTTGTAGAACCACCAGTTTGTTGTGGTGTTGCCTTGTTGTTCTTTATATTATTATATGTATTTTTTCACTGAAGTCTTTCCATGGCTTCAGTGGTTCATAATTAGGCAGTTCCTATTCAGTTGTGGCAAGAGGGCTTGTGTGTCTCCTGTCTCCTCTGGGCAAGGGGTCTGCTGGATATCTGACTGCTCTGGACAGGGGTCTGAATTTCAAGGTCTCAGTCCTTTTCTGATGACACAGTTTATCCTGGAGTTGGGGCCAGCCATGCAATGTCCCCTCTTTTAGGTGTGGCAGGAGGATATCCTCACAGCCAAACCCTAGCCCTGTCTGCTAGGAAGAGTCTGAGATCAGACTCTAGGGATTGACCCTGATCCCGTAGAGAGACTCTGTGGAAGGGTGGTCTTTGTGCTGGAATCTGCTCACCTCTGGACAGGGTGTGCCCATGTATTTTCTTAAAGTCTGACAAGGAAATACTTGGATAATAAATTATAACAGTACTACTGCAAAGTTACTGGCCTCTGGGATGCATAGACCAAACAATTTGTTTTCTAGCTCCTGCTTTCTCACTTTACTTGCACAGAAGTTTATGGTCTTGACAATATTCCTCTCCGGCAACCTTTTTAAATGTACTGTGTCATGAAACTATATTATCTCAAATCTCAATATAAAACAAAATCATTACATTTTGAGGAAAAATATCTCAAAGAAATTTGTTACATAAAAAACTTTTATTTTTATATTTTGGAATGTCTTTGTAGTAATATATACAGAGATATATTGACCCTTCGTTTAGAGAGATGATTTTCAGTCCATCAGAGGGTAGAATGGTTTAATGAAAAAATAGTTACACAGTATGAGTCTTGTTCTACTGTCTAACTCTGTCTATCTTTCTCTTTATGTGTGTGACAATATTATGTGTGTAAATGAACTTATGTTTGTTATGTGTATATATCTTTGTATATGTCTCTGTGTGTTGTGTGTGTGCAAATATTCACATGCAGATTTTAAGGTAGAAAGTCATAAAAGCAAATGTAGATGAAATGATTATGCTTTAAATAAGCCAGTAATTTAATCAGATTAATGTCATTTTGTATCCTCTGCAGTCACCCTAGGTATTTGGCATACATGCATACATAGACAGACATATGTAAACATATATTTATGCAAATAAAAATACTAATAGATATTAGGACTGTAAAGTTGGCTTAGCATAGCAATGGTGGCTCTTCTGAAGGACTAGAATTCTTTTCTCCAAACTGAAATATTTGAGATCCCAAAAGAACTCCAGCTTGTGTCTTGTTTTCATCTTGACTCAGAAAGTCCCAGCTTGTTTTGTTATTTAAGGATGAATAACAAGGTGTTTAGTTAAAAACATGCTTACCCAATGACTTATTCCTCAAGACTAAATAACAGGATATTTTTCCAAAGGCATGGTTACTAAATATTTTGAGAATTAAGAAGGCTTTTATGCCTATTTCTACCTTGAACCACAATGTTCTTGAGAAGGGGAGGTCTTTTTGCATCCTTACTTCTGTATAAAAGAAAAAAGAAACTTGAGGGTGGATTAGTACTGACTGAGAGACATTTTGACTCTACTTTTCTGTCTCTGTATACTTTTCAATCTCTGGTTTTCTCAGTTCTCAGGGAATCCCCTATATCAAGAGAGTTCTAAAGGTTGGATGAGACCTAACAAAAATGGCTTCCCACAAGTACATATAACTTTAGTTCAAGAGGTCTAACACCCTTTTCTAACTTTAACAGGCACTATATATGGCTATGGTATACATATATTCATGCAGGGCAAACACTTGTATATATAAAATAAAAATAAGTATTAAAATAAATCTTTAAAGTACATTAGCATCTTAATTTTATACATGGAATAAACAAGCATACCACAAAGATAAGTGTTCAGATGGAAGAGGTGCTTGACCACAAGAATAGAAGCTCAGAAACACTGACTGTTGCTCCACAACAAGTATTACATGCAATATGAAAATATGGCAAGTAAGAGACATTTTTAACTGACCTTCACACTATGTCTTTCCTAGTTCCCCTAAGCCATGAAAACATTCCCTGGGGAAAGTCACATGATCTTTGGATCTTGTGCTTTGATGGCATAAAAGACAGATTCTCCCTACTTTTCTGTCATGTCCTTGGTATCTATGTAAATTACTGAGACACTCAGATAATTTTAACTATTTTTTTAACTATTTTTATTAAAAAATATTTATTTTATTGAATGTGTATTAGTGTTCTTTCTGCATTGTACATCTATGTAACAAATGTGTGCCTGGTACTCACAGAGTTCAGAAGAGGGAGACAAGTTCACTAGAACTAGAGTTACAGATAGTTGTAAGTTACAATATCAGAGCTAGAAATCAAATCAATGTCCTCTGCAAGCAGAGTAAATACTCTTAACCACTAAGCCATATCTCAGCTGTGATTTCACATATTCTTACAAACCAAAGTAACAATATTGATAAGGTCTTGTCTACATGGGTTTGATTACAACACCTAATAAAGTATTCTCTAAATAATGAAAAAATATCTCTTGGGTACTATGTGCATCTTGAATAGTAATTAAACTAACAATAAATAATATCAAGGAACATGTAATAAGATTAATATTTTATAAACTTTGTACTGCCAAATAACCACTCCCAAATAACCACACAGGGACTTCATATTAATTATAAATGCTCAGCTGACAGATTAGACTTCTTAAAAACTACCTCTTATAACTTCAATTAACCCATTTTTATTAATTTGTGTGCTATCCTGAGCCTTCTTTGCCTTATATATGTACTTTTCATCTGGCTCACTCTGCATGTCATGGCATCTTCTCTTCAGACTCTGTGGTTCTTTCTGGCATTCTTCTAGTCTGGTTCTTCTACCTAACGTTTTCCTGCCTAGCCATAGGTTGCTCATCTCTTTATTAACAATGATAGTAATATATATTGACAGTGTGCAAAGATTGTTCCTTAGCAATGAAGAGTTCAAAGACATTACTCTAATAATTGATAAGTACATTACAAGAAAGAGTTCTTAACATGCTATTATACTGGAATATTAACTATCAAAACTTGTTTAAAATATTCTTAAGTCAGGGATCCATGAGATGGCTCAGTGGGTAAAAACCTGAAGTCTCACATCTGAAGAACAGAGTTCATCTCCCAGGAATCACATGGTAGAAATACAGAACCAATTCTTGTAAGTTATGCTTTGACCTCTATGTATACTCATGTGTCTCTATACCCTCACAACATAAGAAAATGAAATGTAATCATATTGTAAAAAATAAATTGGCCTCTTTTTTATTTAATACCTTACAATATTGTATTTATTTCTGGATTCCATTGTGACAGAACTTGCTGCAGTCATGGGATGATCAGGTCTAAATTCTCAAAATATTTAAATTTCCACATAGTACATTTTATATAACTGCAGACAGGGAGATGGATGTGTGCTCAGTTTGTGTAGATGATACCATCTGTATAGACATGTGTTGGTATCCTGTCCTATTTTTTCTAAAGCTTGATTATAGTAGGACTTTCTTTATAGAACCACCAACTCCTAAATAATGGCAAGGAAACCTTTTATTAATGACAAAATTTTGGCCTTTATCTTAGACTTTTTCCAATTAATGCTTATAACTTAAATTAGCCTGTTTTGATTAATATACATTCTGCCACATGGCTCTCTTCCTTTCCTCTGTTGCATACATCCTACCCCTTCAGTGTCCCACTGGTGAAATTCCCCTGTCCCTGATTCTAATTCAGAGTTTCTATCTATGACTAGAAGTCCTTTCTATCCCTTCCTATCTGTTGTCCATTCAGATTTTGATTAAAACAATCCCAATAATACATCTTTACACAGTGTACAAATATCTCCCAACACATGAATTTTAAAGTCTTCACTATGATTTTCCATCAGAAACATAAATGAGCAGCTTCCCTTTTCTCTGGACTGCCACGTCTTGCCAGACTATGCTAATTAGCACAATGTAATTCATTTCATAACACACACTATTTCAGTAATGAACTATTTGGCTTATTCCAGAGTACATAATCAGGTAGTTTCCATTTCTTTATCTGGGAAACATTTCAGAATGCCAGTTTTGCTTTGTTGTGTGTGTGTGTGTGTGTGTGTGTGTGTGTGTGTGTGTGTGACTTTCTGTTTGAGACTTTAGCAGAAAACACACACACACACACAAAACATTTCACCATCAAAGTTTCTGGAAAAATCAATGAAATGTTTGCCTCCCTTTCTTTGCTCTTGAAATTTTATTACATATCAAAATGGCCTTACTTCTATGAAAAATGGAGCTGCATTATTTTTATTACTTTCTCTGTCTTGTAGCTAATATTCAAAGTTTCAGGAAGAATATTGGATACTAGAAGTTTAGCTGGTCTTATTCTTTATGGATTCATGTACATATTCATCCAAAATTTTATACAGTCTTCTAGAATAATGGGGTATATACATTTGTACTGACATGAAGGAATGTTCAAGATTCATGTTAAGTTGGAAAAAATTGCTGGCGTTTTTCTCTCACAGAACACAAAATAAAATAATTCCACTTCTGTATAAGTATGTGCTGATAAATTAGAAGGATATATATCAAGCCATTAGCATTGGTTACCTGTGGAAGAAAAATTACATGGATATATGCGCAGAGAGTACAATGTAAACAAATTTGTTTTTTATGTAATTTTTTACTGTTCTTCAGTTTTTCCTACTATTGTTACCAGTTATAAATAAGAACTTTATAACATCCCTCTTTCTATAAATGATGAAAACACATAGAGGCCCTCTACTCTTCCCTGTGTAAATTCAGATTACTCTCTGCTAAACTGATCACCTTTGAATACATATGTACATCACTCTAAACTCTTGGGCTCACAGAGCCATATGAGATGTCATAGTGTTAGCACATGACTATCATGTGCTTGCCTAACTTACATAGTTTCTGTCTGCCTATTGTCTGTCAAACCTACAGTGTTTCTGAAATCCTGAGATCCACCAGCAAAGCTGAACATTCCCATGGTAGTAGTTAAGAAAGTGAGCTGTCTGTCCTATTCAGTGTAACCAACTGACAGTCCAGCCCGTTGTTGTTGAAATCTAATGGGGCATTTGCTGCTAGAAAATGATTTCCAGAGGCTGTTTTCAGCCAATGACTCCTAATAGCACAGGTCCATTCCTATGACTTTCAGAATTGCTTTAATTTGTAACCTCACTCAAGATCTCCCCACTGTCTATCCATTCTTTCTTGGAACTTTAGACAGACCCACACTCTTCCATCCTGCCATTGACCTTTAACTCCTTCAAATGTCTCAGCCTCTCATCATATTCTGAAACCTTTTCTTTCCTTTAGCTTTTAATTAGTACTTTGTCCCACAGAATTTCTTCCAGTACATTTCTTGTGTGCCTAATTCCTTTTTGAGCTTGTTCTTTGGTTCCTAACTGGCTCAGCTATAAAGATGTCTATCTCTAATATGTATCTTTTTCAAAAAAAAAGATGTTTCATTATTTTTCAAATTTCCTTTTTCTAGTTGAAAACCATAGACTTAGGCAAAGTATGATGTTAATTCTTTCATGTATAGCATCTGACATACTGGTACTTAGTGGGTTTTGTAATGAATATCTGAATAATTTCATAGTGAAAGTATGATCTTATCTAGTGTAAATATGTTCAGGTCAAAACTTCCCACTTCTCAGATAATGTTGCCAATTGGTTTGAAGATAGCTGCAAGTCAGTTTAGTATCACTAGCTCTAGGCCTGTGTTTCCAGTAACTGCTGTTGAGCTTCCCTATGCCTAAAATATTTTCCTGAGTTCAACTGAGTTTTCACTCTCACAATCTTAATTTATCCAAACTTGAAAGTCCTAAAATATCACTAAATCTCTCTCATCACTAAAAGAAATAGCTTTGATTAATCACTTTGAGCATTTCAAAATAATCTGCCAGTTAACCTATATTTAACATAAGCATATATAAAATTTATCTTAGACCATTCATTAGTAGGAAAGTATATTATTGGAGAGCTATAAAATCAAGCTGCAGTTCTTAATCCTTCAAAAAAGAAGGAGTAAGGTTTTAAATGTTTCTATTTATTACTAGAAAATCATCAACTCAATTTGAGATGCATACATTAGATAGATAGACAGATGATTGATTGATAGATATAGCAAAATAACTTATTATTGTTATTTTGTTTGTCTTAGTCAATTCTAATCTTATATTGTACCATTAAAGCTAGTACACCACAAAAGAATTTTTTAAAAATAAATTTCTGTTCACCTCTCTATATTTATTTTTTAGATGTCTGACAATTTATTGAACTATAAAAGTAAATATTTTCTTCCTAGTAGTAAGATTAAAGACTATAAAATCAATACTATATACTCAGTGTCTATAATATGCCTCAAATTAATGTTGAATGCTATAATCCCTAAGAGTCAGAGAAACTGAATAATTTGGACGTGCATATACAACTAACAACTGGGTCATTGACGATTGAAACTCAGATGACCTTAACTTTTAAGGAAACTCTTCTGCATTTACTTCCCTAGAGTTTGAAAACATCTGCAAATGCTGCAAAAGTCTGTTTTCCATGGATAGCTGAGGACACTCTTCTAAGAATTCTTGTATTTCATTCTGGGTACAAGTGTGAGTCACTCACACATTTTTCTTTTAATTTGTTAATTTCAATTTTTTTAAAGTTTTTTTTTCCATACCCCCACTGTTCCCTCTCTTCCCCTCTCCCAGTCCTCCTCCTTCAGCTTCCCCCTTCACTCTCATCCATTCCCCAAGGAGGACAAGGAATTCCAAGGTGAGTCACCCAACTGTTAAGGCAGCAGAACGAAATACTGTGATATATTTTGGAAAATTATGACAGAAGGAAAAACATATAGAATGATAAGTAGAACTACAAAACAGGGCATTTAGAAGAGATTTGCTGAAGGCATATGTAAGGAACAGGAAAAGAATTGTAAGGGAACATTTTATATTCAAAACTTCAGCAGTGTGGTTCTTGGATAAAGTTACTCAGCCTCATATATTATTTTTCCTCTGTAGATTTGCAAAATCTACTTCATCTTATTGTTGTTTTAGTTCATAACACACGCTAGTAGACAATGTGTTTCCATAGGCTTTTTCCAGAATAACTTGATTTGTACCCACCCATGGTCATAATACTGAAGTACAATCATTGCCAGTTTTATAGCTGGGAAAACAGAGACAGAATAAGACGTAATAAGCAGTGTTTCTGTAGTATCTAGAGACTTTCAATAAAGTTGAGGATGAATTTTATATTTGACATATAGTAGGAACTTTCTAAGTGACTATGAACAACCTCCCAAACTAATGATCTCCAGAAATACTATCAAGTCTCTAATATTTGAGTCATTATATTCTAGCTTTAGTGGAACTGACTAATTGGATCTTCATGGAACAGGTCTGGTTCTTGGGAATGAACCCAGTGCTAAAATAATCAAGACTTTACCTTCTTTATTTCTCTGCTAGAATGGGCAACATACAGACACTGTACATGAATGAAAAGAGGTGAGTTGAAAGAGTCTTTCTGAATCATGTTTGACAAAAATACTTTTGCATTTACTCAGAAATGCCACCAAAAACAGAGTTATATCCTCTTTTCTAACTTCTTTGTATGCTCAATGAGGGACACACACAAATTGACTTAAGAATTTGACCACTTTCCCTTCTGTGTAGTTTGCTTTACTTAACTTTAAAGTGTCAGGGGTAGTTAAGTATATACTGCCTTATTTATTTTTCTGTTAATTTCCCTCAGGAACTAATTTAGAGTCCAAATTATAGGGATTCATTAATGTGTGAAAATGGATGGGTGAGTGAATAAATAAAAGTATCTATTCAATTTTTAAGCTATTCATCTATTAGAGCAAGTTTATTTCTGAAGGAAACAACAGAGTACTTAAAAGTGAATTGCAAACAAATATATGTGCCAGGATTTCAGTTGTGTGAAAAAGAAGCAATGACTTAAAAATGGTTCTTGCAAGTTATTTATAACAAGCATTGAGGAGATAATTTTGTCCTATTTACCTAAGCACCAAAACTAAAGAATGTCTTTGAATTTCAAAAGTGTCATTATAACTCCTATCTCTAAAATTGAATCTCATTCATGATTCATATCATAAACACTTTTTGTAAAGAGCAATAATGCTCTATGTAATATTATCATTAGGTTTCATACCATAATCTTACATATCATGATACCTCTTATTCTTTTGGCTAATTCTTATGAATAAGTATACAAAGTATATACACTATCATCAGATATACTGTTTTTGAACTTTGCTCCTATTTTTCTATAACTCCTATTTTCTATAACAAGTATGGAAACATCACTTTCTTATTTGATAATTTGTGATTTATCCTAGTCCTGCATGACCACATAACCTCTTCACTTCAATAGATTTACAAAATTTTGCTAGTTCCTGGTTGTTAAATAAAAGCATGCATTTGCAAGATAGAATCATTATGCTGGAGTATTTAATAATCTGAGAAGATGGAATGCATACATTTAAATAATTCCCCCTGTTTAAGTACAAAGACATGAAAAATAGGGCAGTCATGAGACTCAGAGCTACTTTGTGAGAATGATGATAGATTTCAACATTTCAAAGTTGTGATTTTAATTTTGTCACCTGAGAACAAATACATAACTCCCCTTTATCTTAGTTTACATATATCTGTCTCATCTACTTTACAATTTTAGCAATTCCATGTTTATTTACCTAAAAAAGAAAATATCTTGATTGCCCAAACTAAGAGTGACATTTTCAACTAATCTAGACAACATAAAGACATGATGTGTCTTTATAATGTGCTTTCCAGTAATTAACCCTGGGGATAACTTGTGTCTAGCACATGTAATCTGCTGCTATGATTGTGAGAGTAAGGCTGATGGTCTCTACCAGATCTCTATGACTACAGTTCTCTAAATTGTCCCTGACTGTTCTATGAAGCAGGGTGAAATATGTGAAGAATTCTCTCACTCTTCCTGTTAGACTTCTTCAGTGTGACAGTTTAAAATCATTGTGGGGCTCACACCCAAATGGAGAAAGGTCAGAGCGAGATTAGGTATTCTTCCTGCCAGACTGGTTGTATATCAGGAGAAAATAAACTGTCAGAATTGAAGAAAGACACAATCCTACTCATTCTTTATTAGCGGTTTCTGCCTATGTATAATGGCAACAAAGAAGACATTCTTTTATGATATGATCCCTTTAGAGTGACAGTAGGCAGAGAAACCTCAGATTAGATTGATCCTTATCATCAGTATTTTATTATAGTGAATTATTGCAGTAACTCTACAGCATTCCAAGGTCTCAATTTGCCAATGTTACTACAGACAAAATGATATACTGGGGAGACACATTGTTCAAATCTTGACCTATAGTAAAGAAGCAAACTTTGCAAGAGTTTACAAGGGTTTCATGTAATTTGTTTGGAAGTCATTATTAGTCTTCTAAATATTCTGGCAGTCTTTTATAAGATCTGACATGTTTGGCCTTTTGAAATGCTTGTTGATTCCAGAAGATATATATCTGTTGATATATTAAAATTTGTTTTTGTAATATGGTGCTGTCTAGAGTAGCACATGCTAATTCCACTCATGTGAAAAGAAACCATTGACTCAAATCTTGAAGAAAATAATTGTCTTTATAGATCAGGAACAGCTATTTCCAAATGGAACATGTAGCAGACTAATAGGTGGGACATCATAAGCAAAACAAAAGCATAAACATTATTAACAATTTCCTAAAAAAATGACACAGTTTCAAAGCAGCCATAGCAAAGTGGTCACCACAACTTTTTAAACAAAGGCATGGCTGTTGTTTTTCAGAACAAGAAACACAGAACCATTTATAATTAAGCTTCTAGGATTTTTTACCCAGATATTAAGTCTCTCTGCTCATGTAGCAAAACCAAGTTGAATTAAGAATAAGACTAAGTTTGTGTGTGTGTGTGTGTGTGTGTGTGTGTGTGTGTGTGTGTGTATATATATATATATATAATTAGTAAAACCTGAATATTGGGGAGAAAGCACCCAGTCAAATCCTAGGCAGACAGCTCAGGAAATTCTGAAACCTTGAATACAAAGATAAATAGCTGAGTCTAAGAATAAGACTAAGTTTGTGTGTGTGTGTGTGTGTGTGTGTGTGTGTGTGTGTGTGTGTGTATAATTATTAAAACCTGAATATTGGGGAGAAAGCACCCAGTCAAATCCTAGGCAGACAGCTCAGGAAATTCTGAAACCTTGAATACAAAGATAAATAGCTGAGTCAATCAAACACACTTTAACCCCAGCACAGAGAGAGCTGGGAGTGGTGACCTACATCCTTGATCCCACAACTCCAGAGAAAGAACTTCTATTTCTGTGAGTTCAAGTCTGCATGCCTTTAATCCTAACCTAGATGGGATAGGGTATATAAGGGCTGTAGAAACCCAGAGAGAAGAGAAGCTACTGAGAGAAGCAACTGGCAAAAACAACCAAAAGCAAGGCTAAAAAAGTTATAAGACAGCTAAGTAAAAATTGACTATGGTACTTCCTCTCTCTGATATTTCAGCCTTCCCCCAATAACTGGCTCTGAGTCTCATTTATGATACTATATAAGTTTATAAGACATTCTTGGGTAATCTTCCCAGCTCCGGGAGAAGAGAACCGAAAACAAAACCACATGGCTGCTCTCTAGAATACTGTTTCCATATCCTATAAACATGGCCTCAAGTAGTTTCAGGGAAGGAGAAGTCTTGGTGAAATTTCTGAGAGTGAGTGAGATTAGAAATGGGGAAGATTGAGATTGCAGCAGGTCTTCCTGCCATGGCCATGACATTATACAGCAGATGACAATTTATATTCAGGTATCAACCCACTAGGTGACTAATTCTCTGATGGAGAAAACTTTGTTAAGCATGGCTGTGAGACAACAGACTCTGAATATTGTTTGCTTCTGTCTGTAATTTCACATGATTGCAAACAGCTGTGGAATCTCTCCAATATCTGTACTGTATTATGTCTTTATCATGATTATATCTCATCTATTGGGCATATTTATATTTATGTATTGTCAGAAAAATACTGTATAATATTTGACACAGTCAGAGCCTATTGAGTTCCACTATGAATCTGCTTTAATCAGAGCAAAGATTTATGATGAGGAAAACACTTGAGTCTAGACTAGCTCAAATTTCTTTAATCTTTATGATGAGAATTACAGTTTCAGGTTTCTTGTACATCATTGGGTGATACAAAGCTTCCAAAGAGCTTTATATTAGACCCATTGCCTTACAATCACAAGGTCACACAGTAACTTGTAAATACAAAGACAGCTCAATTATTACTAGCTGGCTAATGATTTAGTCCTCACACCCATTCCTGACCTCAATTTGTAAAAATATATTCTGACTATTCAAGACTACAGGAAATAATTGACTTTGTAACCTTTAATGAGGTCTGCACCTGTTCTTAGACAATCAAAATTTACATGTAGGACAGAAAAATTTATTTTAACATTTAAAAATGATTTTATTTTTACTGTGTTTTGAAGAATGCCAAAATGAGCTCATATTAAGAGAATTAAGTCAAAACTGAGTTCGAAACATAACATTTACAACACAGTTCTCTGTAAACATCCCAGATTGAGAGAGCCAGGCATTTATGGCCAATCACAAAATGTGAGTTTAAAATGTCACTACAGTTAGAAATATAAGATATATGCACAAATTCATTATTGCTCTTTGACTCCTCGATACTTTTATCTCTCTAAGTTGATAAAAGTACATCTTTCTTTAAAGCTATAGCTATAAGATTACAACCCCACTAACTAGAGAAATAAAATATTTTAAAGACTACAATAGCTTCTAACTTAAACATCCCAGCCTTTTTGGATATATAGACTGGTTTAAGTCTAGCTACTTCCTGTTGGCATGAGATTATTTAGGGATGGGGGAGTCAGTGGGCTCAGGTTCAGTGGGAGGTATGAGTGAAGAAGCATTTGGTTAACTGCCATCTTTGAGACCTCATGGATCTGTTTCTAGAGTAAGCAGAAAAGGCAAGTTTCTAGAAGAAAAAAATAGGTTATTATCACTGGCCCTATGGATGGGAAGAGCCATGGGGAGAGTGGAGATTGTCTGTCTGTAGAAATGGAACAAAGATGTGCTCTAGTTGTACTGACAATGATGAATACACAAGGCAGAAGAACAGATAAGCCTTTCTTTAAGACAATTTGAAAAACTGAAGGGTGGAGTATCCCAGTTACTGGGCAGACCATGTATTCTGCATAGGTACCTGCTTGAGCTGAAAGAGGAAGAGATGGTACTAGCATTGGTATCACATGGGACTAACTGCTGATGGGTTGGTAAGGATCATCGTGAAGGTTCCTGTCTAGTGTGATTCTAGAGGTTTAAGAGATAGTTGCTTAAGGAATACCCCATCCCCTGGGGAGAGTAGGGTGGGTTTAGGAGCTGTTGGTTCCACTGTTGTGGGAGCAGTGAGATAGCTGTCAGCATGTGAATGAAGATGAGACTTTAGAAGGAAGAAGGAGGTTTAGGTATCTTGCCAATGGGGATATCTGGGCTAGAATGTGGTGCCTGAGGAAGAATTGCCTTCCACAAAGGAGCTCAAAAGAGCTTTGGGTACCTGAGCCACTACTTCTGCTCTTTTCATAGAGGTAGAAAGTAGGAAATGCCACTATTCATCCTGTAAAAGCGTCAACAAGATTTAGGAGATAAAGGAGCCTCTTATAAGTGGTTATGTGGGTGAAGTCAACCTGCTATTTCTCTCCTGGCTGTTGTCTTCAAAGATGGTACATGAGATGATCTATCTGGAGGACTCCTTGTGGGTTATCCTTGGAACACATTTGGCAGGAGGAATAACCCTATAAAATACAGTCATGAAAATGGGTGGGGTCAAAGAGGGTCTCCAAGAAACAGAACAAAGCTGTGAGTCCTCTTTGAATGATGAATGTGTGAAATGATGAACAGTGACTGGTCCTGAGGGAGGATGAGGTAATTATTAAAGTAGGACCATCCTTCTTTTATCTAGGTGGCACATTTTTCAATTCATCTCTATTCTCTGATAGGAAACAGGGCTGATAGGAAGGTGTCAAAACCAAAATATGTTCTGTTTATCCCTTGGGGCTTTAAGCTACACTCTAGACTATAGAATCAGCCCAGAAATTGTATAAGGCTACTGGGTCCTTGGAAGACTGATGTCCCTAGCAGTAGATTATTACTACTTCTAAAGGGATCTGGAATCTCAGCAGGAGCTTGACTATAAAGGGTAAGTTAACAATGGTAGTTCTCTTGATATGAGGAAGCCCCTTTCCCTCTAAAGAACAGAATGGATATGTGCTATTTAAAGGGTATATTTAGAGTCAGTATAGATGTTAGCCCATTGACACTTGCTCTCTGGAGCATTCTAGTCAAAGTGATTAAGGGTGTTTGGAGATTTGGCTCAGACCCATTTCACAAGCCTGTGCCAGAACTCCAAGTCTAAAGTAATGTGTCCACTGCTATAGGTTTATGGTCAAAGGTGGGAGTGGGATATGCCTTTGTGGAAAAAAAAAGTCCCAGGGAACAAAGACAGTCTTTCTTTAAAATAGTTCAGGGTTGGCCCTGGCACAGTGAAGTCTTGGCAGGGTACTCCAAAACTGGAGAAGTTCTGGTCCTCTAGAGGCAGTGACTTGGAATGGACAATTAACTGGCCAAAAGCTGTTCTAGTCTGATGGAGAGCAAGTTTAAGGAGAGGAGTGGTTTTCCCACATGGCAAGGGCCCCTGGGGAAAACTCAATTCTTCTCAGCCAACACACCAAGATAAAATGTTTCTGTACCCTATATTAAGTCTCTCCACCAGTGCAGTATGCCAAATCAAACCTAATTAAAAATAAAAGACAAATTTTATTGTGCAAAGAATTCCCAGATGATATCCCAGCCCCCAGAGATGAGATTTGGAGAGGAGAGTAGAAAAAAAATGTGGTCACTCTCTAGAAGGCAGTTTATAAGTTCAGTTTTGAGTAGCTCTGGGGTAGGAGCTGCTGCTTGGTGGGCTTTCTGAGGGGGCAGTGTTGGTAATAGGGAAGAGTGAGGCTGGAACCTTTCCAACTTAAACACTTCTCATTCTCTATGTACATATCCATTATTTTCTTAAATCCTAGTCTTCCATTTTTAAATGGAGATGAGGACTATTGTGTCATTTTTACTGTACTATTTGAAAATTAAGTATTGCTACTAGACAGAGCTTAGAGTACAGTCTGGTATATAACTATTCAAATTATTATATATTATATCTTCTTGTTAATTTTTTAATAGATTTTATCCTATCTATTTATATAGAGCAATTTAAGTTGTCTACTTTAGATGATAGTAATGCTTATCATAGTAAAACATAGGCACCTGGCAATATTTTAAATTTCAAAAGCTTAGCATTAGTATAATGTCCTACACTAATATTACAAGGTAGATGAGGCATCTAAAATCAACAAACACTAAGACTTATGTGTACAGGACAAGGCATAGTTTTGTCAAAATTAAGGTATTCCTTCAATAAGCCGTATATTCAATTTGTCCTCTTTTATTTATAGAATTTTTTAGTATGCAAGTCCCGTTTTATAGAGTCTTCCCACTTTACTGGATCAGTTCCCAAAGGAAAATAATAGAAAACTTGTAATTATTATTATTATTATTATTATTATTATAATTTTCTGACTAAGGATCTATAACACTAAAATATGCTTGGTATCTATAACATAGTATAACTTTGCCCTGGATTCCAGTTTTTAACCAGAAAAATGATAAATAATTTATTCATGATTTGAGATTTAAATCATCCAATATTCTTTGTTTTTCCTCCCATATGATAATCTTTCTCTGTCTCAGACAAATCCGGTTGGGGATACTATACTATGATAACAAAAACAGATGGTAATAAAGAGGAAGGACCAGGTTTTCTCCTTACATGTCTGACATTAAAGAAGATGTAAGAGTACTAAATTCTTGGTGCAATATCATCCATCAATTGCTTAGAACTCTAATGACTTCTTTTCATCAACTTAATTTAGTTAATTTCCAGCCACATGGGAGAGATAATTTAAGTCACTAGAGGCATAGCAATAAAAAGAAACAAACAAACAAAAAAAAACAAAACTTAAGAAACTTTTTTGCATTAGAGAAAGAAAAGAGCAATTCTAAAACTAAATATATATATAATATATATATAATGGTATTTATAATGATGATGAATGCTTTGAATAAAACTTGTAGTGTTTATAGAATTAGGAAAATCCAGAATGTGCTATGTTAAAATAAAACAATAAGGATGTCTATCAGAAAGATCAGGTGTAGAAAGGAAAGGATTCTCCTGACCTATGGGAAAAGCAATTTAAAGAAAAGAAACAGCAGAGACAAGTCCTACACAGACACAAGTCCTGAACTTCCCAACTACTCCTAAGAAACTTTATCCTGCAATCAGAGAACCAAAGTTGATAGTCTATGTAATAATCTGAGGAGAATTTTATAAGGTTTCATTTTTCAATATATATATATATATTCTATATATATATTCATATATATATATAGAGAGAGAAGAGACAGAGAGAGAGGGAGAGAGAGACAGAGAGAGAAAATTAAGACTCCAATACAATAAAACTAGAGAGTCCTTGAAGTAGTTTGGAACTCTATTTTTTAATAAAAGAAGTAAAATCATAGTTATATTTTTGATATGTCTAAAAATAGCACAAATGCATATGTTTAACACACTTGGCTTCAGGGTTACTGATTAGTCATAACTAAAAAGTTAAAAAACTGGCAAGGGACTTTAATATATAGATTTAATTATCAGTTTGCAATCTATGAGCATATTCTTGATTGCAAATTGATGTATGATGGATACTCTCCCTGAGCATACTCCATCCCTAGACAGAGAGGTCTAAACTGTATAGAAATGATAGCTGATCTTGAGAGGGGAAAGAAAGAAGAGAGTGAAAGGGAAACTGACAGAGACAGATTGTAAAGAACATCCAGCATTTGTCAGAGTCCTCTGTCTCAGGTTCTTCCTCCAGCTTCCTGCCTGGAGTTGCTATTCTGACTTTCCTCTATGATAAACCTGAAAGTGTGGGATGGAATAAAACCTGTTTTCTCCTAAGTTTTGATCAGAATATTTGTTTTCTCATTACAGTGGAGTGTTGGTTCCATGTGTGTTTGAATTAGAAAGTGGAAGGGTAAGTGTTCTTACCTAGGGAGAGATTATAGAGTGGACTGGTAGCAGGGAGCTCACTTGTGTATACTCTAAGTCTCTTGTATCACTCCAGGTGAGTTTGTCAAAATAACTATCTATCTATTCTCAGTATGGCTCTTGATGAGAAGTGAGAGGTAAAATGTAATGTTGGCCATGCTAAGTATATAGATGTTAATTAAAACTCAAATCTAGTTGTAGGTAATGAACAAAATGATTCCAGCAAGAAAAAGTCTGTGGTCAGGATGTTAGCCATTGTACAGTTCATAGAGGAAAACCTTGCTCTGTCTTGATTTGGGATGGGGGAGGCTTGTTTTTTCCTGCCTGAACTTGATATGGCAGACTTTATAGACTTCTCATGACAAGTCTTACTCTCTCTGAAGAGTGGTAGGAGAAGTGGGGATGGGGGAATCTGAGAGTTGAATAAGAGGAAGGGAGGTAGGAGGAATAGATGGGGAGAAGAGAGAGTGACTGGGAGGGTTGGGAGAGGGAAGGGAGTTTGAACCAGGAGATACATGGATAAAAAATGAGACTTTATTCAAAAATAAATTAAAAAATCATTTTTTTTCAAAAGAAGAAAGTAGAGACAACTCTTGGAGGTGTCTTAAGATAGAATCAGATTGGAGATATAAACTGTGGAGAATGGTTTTTTATATACAAGTAGGAAATTTTCAGTTGGAAATTACTTTCTGGATCATGGTATACAAAATCTAGCACAAATAATTGAAGGCTGATTTACTATATTTGCTTGCTACAATATTAACAGATGTATAATTACCATGATTGTTTTCACTATATATAACAAGACCATTTCTATAATTCCCATTCTATTTTATCTTAACACATAAACAATGTTAATACTATTTACCAAGTTTCCAACCATTACTCTTCTGTTTTCCTGTACACTGTATGTATGTCTAGAGAAGAAAGATATCTATGGAAATGTAAATGAGTTGGAAATTAATTCTTATAGGTAGCTTAGGGAGGAAAAGGAGGGATTGAGGGATAGTGAAAAGGGGACAGAGTTTGATGACTAGGAAATGGGAATACAAAGAAAAGAAGAATGGGATTTTAGGTCAAAGAATAGAACAAGTGGCATGATTAGTGACAAGTAAGCCTATTTAAGAATGAGGAATGAGTTCTTTGGACAAAAATAGAGTGATAAAAAAAGATGAGTAAACATTGTTTTCTCCTTGGGAAAATAGTGCTTAATAATCTATTAAAAGACTTGATAAAGAAAAACATTTTTCTAGGACCAAGTATTGTGAATGTTTGAAAAAAGCTCCAGGCATGACATACATTATATGGAAGAAATAGCGGAGAGAGGAAGAGGAAGAAATTCATCACTCTAGGTTACTCCATTAGGTAGCTTTTAATTTCAAGTAAAATTGTTGATATCTTATAATTTTGTTTTTTTTAAAAGATTAATTTATTTGCTTTTTGTTTGTTATATATATTATATATTTATTGTTTGGAGATTTTACATCATGCACCCCATCAAACTCAGTTATCAGACCTCTCAGATTCATATCTACTCTTATGATCTCCCCATTTACAAAAATGCCCATTCATGGAGTTGTAGAGAAGAAAGAATGACCTGATGTGGTGGGAGGGGGAAGGGACCTTGAATAAGGATATACAAGGATAGAAAGTGTGACTTCTTTGTTAATAATAATAATAATAATAATAATGCCCATTCATGCTGCTCATTTACTTATGGGAGCAAAATTAAACCCCCTGTGGCCAGACCCTTAAAGAAAATAAATCTTTCTTCACTCACATCCCTGCCATCAATGCAGAAGTGAGGCACTGTGAGAGTAATGCCATGTTTTATTTTTTTTCTGTTTTTCTAGAAATGATTCACTTCTACTCAAGCCTGCATGGTCACATGGAAAGAGTGGAGCCCTCATGTTGGAGTTTCTGCTGACACTCTAAATTAATGTGAGTGTAATTTTAACAACACATATAACAAGTAAAAAAAATTGTCTCATGTGATTTGCATAGAGCCCTAAGAAGGGAGATGTTTGAGAAATTCCATGGTTATTTGCTGAATAGAGAGTCTATTGCTAGTGGGCTGGGTGAGACTTCAAACCCCTATGCAGAAAACTTTGAAGCAGAGTCTCTCCCACAGATTTGGTTTAAGGTGTCTCTCCTAGGATGAAAACCAAGTCTCAACAAACAAAATAACCTTTTCTTACTTAACCATTCTTTTGAGATTTAAAATTTTTTTTTATTTATTCTTCTGTCATAGAATACATCTTGACTAAGTTTCCCCTCTCTCCACTCCTCCTAGCCCCCTCCCCTAGATTCCACCCACACACCCATCCACCAGAAGAAAGAGGTATCTTAGGGATATCAGCTGAATTTGGCAAAAAGATTCAATAAAACCAAGCACAAACCCTCACATAAAGCCTTCAAAAGCAACACAGTAGAAGAAAAGGGGTCCCAAGCTCACACTAGAGTCAGAGATACTCCCTACTCTTATTGTAGATAGTATATCCAAAACCCCAAGCCAATAACTATAACACATCTGAAATAAGACCTAGCACAGATCTGTGCAGGTTTCTCTCTTGTCCCTTCAGTTTTCTGAACTCCCATGGGCCCTGTTTATTTGATTCCTTGACCAATTTCTCCTAGTGTCCTCAATCCCTCATGCTTCCCAGATCCTTCCTTCTCTTCCTCATAGTCTTCCACCAAGAGAAGGATCCAATGTAGATCTCCAAATGGGGCTCTCTCACACCTAATATTTGGCTGTGTTCTCTGCTTCAATTCCCATCATTTGCCTGGACTAGGCACTGACCTATGATTATAGCAGAACATTGCTTGAAATCATTTCATTGACATTTTTGCCAGTTGTGTTTGGTTCTACCTAGGTATCTGGGCTATCCAACCTCCAGTTACTAGTAATCCAGGAAGTGTCAGTCATTCATAGATTATCTCTGAGTGAATAAGCCTAAAATTTGATCAGCTGTTGGTTGACCACTCTGACAAGTTCTACATCCCCATTGCCCAGCAAATCTTGAGCCCAAGACAGATTCTAGGTTGAAGGTTTTGAGGTTGGGTTAGTGTCTCAGTCCTGCCACTGATTGGTTGCCTTGCCTGGTTTCAGAAGACATATGGTTCAGGATCTGTGTGTTTGATTAGTGGAAGCCCTCACTAGAGCCACCCTCATAGATTTCAAGGAGATTCCAATATACTATGTTTCCACATTGCATCCTCCAGTTCCAGTCTTCTCTCCCCATACTCTTTCCTCCATCCTTCTCCCACCACAACTGAAACCGCTTGAATATCTCCAGTAGTTCTCAGTCTAACCACAAAATCTTTTATTTCCCCATCCATATGTTCCCAAACCTAGAGCCCTGTTGTAATTTAGCCTCTCTGAATATGTGAATTATACCATGATTATCATTTATATAACAACTAATATGTACTTATAAGTGAGTATATATCATGTTTGTGTTTCTGGATCTGGGTTACCTCATTCAGAATGAGGTTTTCTAGGTCTATCTATCCATTTGCCTGCAAATATAATTATATCATTTTGTTAACTGTTGAATAGTACTCCATTATGTAAATATACCATATTTACTTTATCCATTCTTTAGTTGAGGGACATCTATATTGTTTCCAGATTATGATTATTCTAAATAAAACTACTGTAAACATGACTGAACAAGTTATCTCATGTAGGATGGAGTGTCTTTTGGATATGGGCCTAAGACTAGTATCACTTGGTCTTAAGGTAAATCAATTTCTAATTTTCTGAGGAACTAATATATTGTTTACTTACACAAATTAGTGTCTTTTGTGAGTTACATTTGTCTAAGGAACTGATAAATTCCTTTCTTAATATATGATAAAGTCGTAGGATAGAACGATTTCAATTTGTTGTGTATGCATTTCCAACGCTTAACACAGTATCTAAACCGACAGAGACTGTCCTAGATGTTGGCACACCTCTGTAATCCTAGTACTGAAGAAGCAGAGACAGAATGATTACAGCAAGTTCAAGACCAGCCTGCATTACATCCTGTGTTCTGATGTAGCCAAGGCTATAGTATGAGACAACCTCCCTCACAGGAAATTTAAGTAAATAAATAAATATTAGTGTCTCAATTACTATTTTGATTGTTTTTGGCTTTTGTCTTATTTATGCTCTCCACCTTAGTGTGGAAATGTTGCTTTCAGCACTGCTTAAGTTCTGCTCAACAGTGAAATCATCCAAAAAATATTATTCCTTCTGTTGCTCAACTGAAAGCTAGGTTTTAAATTTTCTCCTATGTACTCTATCATAATTTAACCTAATCACTTCTTCATCTCAGCCCTTTGGGGTCAGGGCAATTAATTTGGCAATTTTGCTAGTCTCTCTAACTCTTGGCTAAGAGCTTACTCCTCAATAGTTCTTAATGGGTTTAATTACTCTCTTTAGGTACTAGCAGAGCCTCTGGCAGATTTCTGACTACATCACTATTATCTTCAATGAAATATTCTGTTCCTAAAAAGAAAATTGGAAAAATTATTAGGATAGCTTACTGTAAGCAATCTTGAAATTACCAAATGGAAATAAAGACAAATTACTTTACTGAAGAAATTATATTGTTCCATATGTCATAGCATAGTTACTTGTGATATACTTATTCAAATAATTAAAATATCTTTTTTATGTTTAAAGGTTTTCTTTATTCATATTTTTAATTATGTATAAAGTCTCATTTTTTTATCTATATATCCCCTTGTTCAAAATCCCTTGCCCCTGCTGCCCCTCCCAATCATTTTCTTCTCCTCATCTCCTTATCTCCTCCCCAGCAAGAGCAGGATGTCCCAAGGTTCCAAGGTGGCTTAGTTCAGCATCCACTCCAGGCAGATCCACTTTCCTCACCCTAACATCAAGACTGAGTCAGGTGTTCCTCTGGAGGGAATGGGCTCCAAGGTGCCAGTCCAAGGTGCATCAGAACCCATGCTGTTCAGTGGTTGTGATTTTCAGCTTGGACATGTTTGCCTTTTTGTTTTAAGGCCACTAATGAGTGAGTACAGCCCCTGCTTATCTTTCTGGGTTTGTGATACCTTGCTCAGGAGGATATTCTCCATATCCAGCCATTCGCCTGCAAATTTTAGAATATCATTTTTTTCTTACTGCTCCATTGTGTAGATGTACCACAGTTTGTTAATCCATTCTTCAGTTGATGAGCATCTAGGTTGTTTACAGATTCTTCCTATTACAAATAATGCTGCTATGAACATAGTGGAGCTCATGCCTTTGGAGTGTGACTGTGCATCTTTAGGGTATATTCCCAGTAGTGATATTGCTGGATCCTTAGGGAGATTGATTTCCAGTGTTCTGAAAATCCGCCATACTGCATTCCAGAGTGGCTGAACAAGCTTATACTCCCACGAACAATGAAGGAGTGTTCCCCTTGCTCCACAACCTTCCAGCATGGGAAGTCATCTGGGTTTTTTAACTTAGCCATTCTGACAGGTGTAAGGTAGCTTCTCAAAGTTGTTTTGATTTCCATTTCTCTGATGGCTAAAGATGTTAAACACCTTTTCAGGTGCCTTTCAACCATTTTTAATTCTTCTGCTGAGAATTCCCTTTTTTAGTTGTGAACCCCATTTTTTGATTGGGTTATTCAAGGTTTTAAGCTCTAGTTTCTTGAATTTTCTATATATTTTAGAAATCAATCCTCTATCACTTGCAGGGTTGGTGAAAATCTTTTCCCATTCTGTAGGCTGTCATTTTGTCTTATTGAGTGTGTCTTTGGCTTTACAAAAGCTTCTCAGTTTCTGGAGGTCCCACTTACTGATTGTTGTTCTTAGTGTCTGTGCTACTGGTGTTATATTTAGGAACTAGTCACCTGTGCCAATGCTTTCGAGGGTATTTCCCATTTTCTTTTCTTTTAATTTCAGTGTAGATGGTTTTATGTTGAGGTCTTTGATCCACTTGGATTTGAGTTTTGTGCAGGGTGATAGGTTTGGATCTATTTGCATTTTTCTACACACTACCATCCAGCTATGCCAACAGCATTTGTTAAAGATACTATCTTTTTTCCATTGAATATTTTGGGTCTTTGTTTCAAAGATCAGGTGTTCATAGGTTTTGGGGTTAATGTTGGGATCTTTGATTTGATTGCATTGATCCAAAAGTCTGTTTTTATGCCAGTACCATGTTATTTTTAATACTGTAGCTGTATAGCATACCTTGAAGTCAGGGATGGTGATGCCTTCAGAGGTTCCTTTGCTGAGCAAAATTGTTTCGGCAATCTTGGCTTTCCTGTTATTCCAAATTAAATTGAGTATTGTTCTTTCAAGGTCTGTAAAAAATTGTGTTGGGATTTTGATGAGAATTGCATTAAATCTTTAGACTGCTTTTGGTAGAATTGCCATTTTTACTATGTTGATCCTCCCTATCCAGGAACATTGGAGATCTTTCCATATTCTGATATATACACAAATATGCAAATAGAAAGATTTAATTTTTTATTAGTTTAATGTGCTATAATTATGTGGTATCATATGGTTTTTCTACAGTACTTATCAATTTAAGTTCTGAATACATCTGACTGTATATGCATGCAATGTCAGTCTTATAACATGTAGAGAAAGTTAATGAACTCTAACACTCTGTAAGCCAATACCATCAGAGAATAAATACGCACAGGGTTCAAGATTAATCTAAGGATTCTGCTGAAGATGAATAAACAAGCGAACTTATGGGAACAGGATTCTAATAACTTTGTTGTGTACACTTGAAAACTGAGTGGCCATCAAGTAAGTCATCTTTGTCCTTTTGTATTTCAAATAATTACAGATAATACTGCATACAATAAGACAACTACATAAAATAAAAATACATATTTTCTAATCCTACCTTTCCCCTGTACCATTAAGTCATTTTAGTGTTATTCTTGTACATGTACATGTTTTTTGAGTTGACTGTTTGGCACTAGACAACCTATATGGATTTCTTCCCTGGAGAAAATCCATCTTTATGCTCTTATTATATACTAATTACCTATAGTTCTTCATGTGGAGTTGGGCCTTGTGAAATTTTCCCCATTCACATGGGTATAGCATCTGATCCTGTTGTTATGCAGATCATGATTTACCAACCTATTACTGAGGTTTTATGAACATAGATTCCCTCTCATATCTTGAAAACTGGTGCTCAAACAAGTTGTCCTTTCCCTCAGGATTTTATATTTATTCTCCCATGTTTTGTGAAGGGAATATTAGTTTATATTTTTTGAGTCACTTTGTCCTCAAACTTATATATACCTGCTTGCCTGCATTGAATGAATTTTCCCTGGATTTGATATTGCAAAACTTAGCAGTGACTGTGCCAAAGCCTTACCATAGTTGCATACTCTAAAACCTATGGATTCAAGTTTTTCCTCTATATACCTCTGCTAGGCCTTTGCCTAGAAATGACCAAGCAAATCCATAATGATTCTCTGATGATTTAAAAGCTAAATTATTTTTTTAAATTAACTATTTATATTTTTATTCATAAATTTACAGACACAGAAACAATTTGAGAAAACTATGTTGAAATTAATTTGTATTTTTCTGCAACAAAATTTAGAATGCAGACTATCTTTATACTTAATATTTGGGACATGTAGCTTCAGTTTTGTTCCCTCACATTGATCACTCTTTCCCAAACAGACATTTGCAAAGTAGAATTAATTCCCAAAATACAATCACAATTTATTAGCAACAAAGATGTGATCCTGTACATGCAATTAGAAAATAATATTGTTCTCCAAGCATTATGGATCATGTTTACATAAACAGGTGGTATAACGTAGCCCTGCTATCTAAATTAAAGAGTAGAGTATCTTGTTTGTTTTTATTTTCTCCTTTAAAATATCTAAACAATATTCTTTTAAAAGTAATACAGAAATATAGACAATAATCAGGTCTTTCTCAAGATCAGGGTCAGAAGTATCTCCAGCTAGCCCTTATGGCATGCAAAGCATTCAGGCTTAACCTTCTCAAAGCTGCCATCTCTTACAATAGCAACATTTTCTTCATAGATACTCATGAAGGACCTGCCTGAGACTATCTTATAGTCACTTTAAATATATATTGAAGAAATATGCTCTATAATATTGAAGGAGAGTATTTTTAATACATATATAAGCCTGTTACTGAGCTTCTCATAATCACAATTGTGTTCTTACTACACTTTAATATAAAATAGAAGAGTAGTATAAATAGCTTTGCTGAAAAGACTTCTTCATCAGATTATCTTGTTCCATTAATTTTCAGAAATTTGATATGCTGCCTCTCTTTACAGTTCTTTAACTGGCATCATGTTGATTGGAATTCTGTAGAATAGTAATTACTAGTAGTGACTAGCAAATTACGTGTAATGATTTAAAATAAAGACTAAGAATTTTTCTCTTAAAAGTGGTAACAATCTTGGGAAAGTAAGACACCAGTAGTGCATTAGATCATTTACTGTTTTCTTCTACATGTTTATATTGGCCACTAAATAAGCTGGAGACTGAGTTCTGCAGAGGTTTTTAGCTGGTGAACTTCTCTCTTTTGTTTCTGTAAATGGACTGCACCTTGTGACTATGAATCTTTCAGGACAGTCAATGCAATTTTCAGCCATTTCAGTCATTCTCTCATAGATTAGGATGGTACCAGTTAACCCCTTTCAAACCCTGATGTTCTGAGAAAGAAATTAGTATGGTATGTATGCATCTGCACTATAAAGAAGACTATCTGTGGTGGTGGTGGTTCTTTTCAATGAGTCAGAACATTATTTTACTAATTTGCTGATGTTTTTCAAGTTTTAAAGAAGAGATGTCTAAAACCAATCAAATTAGATGTCTTCCATCTGTGGTGAACTCAAATGAGAAACATGCTTGATTATTAAATTACAGAATTGGCCTTTGAACACCTTTTATTGTTTATGTTAAAAGAAAAAAATTCTTAGGCTCAATGGGCAAAGCCTAAAAAAAAAAAAAAAAAAAAGAAGAAACAATTCTTTGTGTATGTGTGTGTGTGTGTGTGTGTGTGTGTGTGTTTCAAACATGATCTTTATTTAATTGTTCAGTTCCCAGGGAACATTAACTTAGTTTCACCCAAATTCACATTTGCTTCAAACCAAGAGCATAATCCAGCTATACAGTGAATGACAAAAATCTTGGACAGAACAGGCCAGGCTGTGAATACACGAGAGAGCAGATAACCCTTGTCTTACTCACTGAAGGAGATTACACAACCATCAATGGATAGAATTTTTGGCTTTTTAGTTTAGCTCTTCCTATAGAATTGTGGAAGGAATTATAAGCCTACTGTGTAGAACCTGACAATTGGGGGGGAATTTTTTCATAATAATAGCAGACACAGTAAAATGGTGTATCACCTCAAAGTTCTTAATTTTAATCTATTGTATAAGCAATATTTGGTACAATTTTATGAATCATCTTATATTTCTTTGTGAAGACTGCTAACCCCAGGGAAAGCACATAGTGTGTTACTTGCTATTACACAATAGAGTAGATATTCACTGCAGGGTGAAAAACTAAATTGTTTCCCTCACAGTGATGTTCTAAAATGTGCCTACTTCCAGATTTTGAATCCATCAAGTCTCATTAATTCTAGATGAGCATTTTGTCTAAATTTTTACAAATTTATTTAAAATTGAGGAACATTTTATAGTATTGCCTAATTAATTTTTAGCAAAAATTTTTCTATAATATGGAAAATAGTATGGTCTCTTGTTTGTTAACATTTTAATTGCTGAAATTAGATACTAGACATTGATGACATGATGTATATGCAAAAGTATGTGTTTATGAGTGTATTCATATGTGTGTTTGTTTAGTATGCATATGTGCATATATTTGTGTATATCTGTGTTTTTGTATGTATGCATGTGTGTGTATAATCTACATGTGTGCGTATGTATGTATGTATAAAAGTACATATATGTTACAGGGCACTCTCTCTGAGCACCCACTGGAGGAGGGAAGGAGAAAGCAAGGAGTCTAAAGCACAGAATCTGAGGGTCAGGTGAGAAGCAGACACAGACTTCTTTGAAACAAATGATATGCAGAATCATTTTTCCAGCAGTGGAAGAGCCTTATATACCTTCTCCCAGCACCCAGGCTGTTTCGCATTGGCTGGTCATGATCAGGAGTTCTGATAACATCTGTTGTTAGGTCCTCAGATAGATTTCTGGTTGGTTAATGAAGATATGTGTTTCATGCATACCTTGGCAACTGGTTTGAGCCCATTTCCATGACTCTGTGGGTCTGTCTTACTACACATATGTGTGTATTTATGTTTGCATGTATGTCATTATACATATGAACAATGTATATGTACATTATGTGTATCGTATATATATACATATGAACATATGTACATGTGTATTTGTGTATTTGTACCTATGTGAGTGTGTGTGTGTGTGTGTGTGTGTGTGTGAAAGTACAAGAGAAACTCTCAAGAATCTACAAGGTTGACTCCAGCTAAGCATCATAGCAGTAGAGGATACATAGCCTGAACTGGCCATCTCTATGACCAGGCAGGACTACCAATAGAAGGTCTGGGACACCAACCCAGCCACATAAGCTTTGAATTACAGTTTGTTCTGCCTAAGAGATGTTCTAGGGTAAAGGTGACAGAGAGATTGAAGGAATGACCAGTAAATAACTGGTCCAGCCTGAGACACATGCCATGAAAGTGCACCCATGCATGACACTGGACCCATGCATGAAGAACCAGGACCCAGAGGATAGGTGGTCCAGAGACCTACGTGGAACCAAACACGAATAGAAAAAAAAGTCAATATAATGATGTCTAATGATATTCTGCTATACTGATCGATTGTCACCAAGCTCAATAGTCATTAGAGAGGCTTCATCTAGCAACTGGCAGAAACTCACAGTCAAACATTATTCGTCCCAGGTTGAGGAATCCTGCTGAAGAGAATAAAGAATTATTGTAGAAGCCAGAAGGGTTAAGAACATCACAAGAAAACATCATAGAATCAATTAACCTAGACTCATATAACCTCACAGAGACTACACTGACAACCAGAGATCCTGAATGAGACTGACCTAGACATTGTACATATATGTAACAGCTATGTAGCTTGATACTCTTATGGAACTCCTAACAGTAGAAGTAGGGGCTGTCTCTGTCTCTTTTTCTAGCTTTCTGGACCCTACTTATCATACTGGGTTGCCTTGCCCAGCCTTAATACAAGGTGAGGTTTTAGTCTTATTACAACTTAATATGCTATATTTTGTTGATTTCTATGGGAGGCCTGTCCTTTTCCTAATAGAAGTAAAGGAGGAGTGGAATGGGGGGAGGCAGAGGGAAGGTGGGACAAGGGACTGGGAGAAGAGGTTGGAGGGGAAACTGTGGCTGAGACCTAAAATAAATAAATAAATATTAAAGAAAAGTACATATAGGTGTATTTCTATTTGCATGTTTGTGTCATTTCACATATTAAAATGCACATATACATTGTGTATATATATATATATGTGTTTGTGTGTTTATGTGCCTGCCTGTGCTATGTATATGTGTGAAAGTACATATATATGCATTTATATTTGTATGTGTGTCATTGTATATCAAATATACATTTACATTTATATGTATATTTATATTTGTCTACATGTGTATATGTATTTATGTGATTGAAAGTAATTACATGTGTATGTATGTTTATATGTTTGTGTGTCATTAGCAGACAAATAGAAACCCACACACTAACACATTCCCCCTCCAGTAATTCCACCAAACCCAAGTTCTAAATGGAATGCTGAAGTCACCTATAATATGTCAATCACATGCACTAAATACTTAGCACTTGCTGGCAAAAACACCATTTATTGTAATGATAGAAATTACGTTTTAGTCAATATGCTCTTTGCTTTGAATCTTTCCTGACTCCAGAAAGAGCTTTAATAACATGTTAGAGGTAAAAATCATCCATCTGAAGAATAAACCTAAGAGAAAGTGCTGGCTTTGCTCCATTCCAATTCACCAGGTGCAGAATTGACACAGATTTTACACTCTGTGGCATCAAATACATATCATGTTGTGATTAGGTTTCTTGACATTTTAAAACGTTTCTAGTTTTTTTTTAAATTGGTACTATATATTTTTACCAACAATCAATGAATATATTTCTTCCTTTTATTGGATTTACTTATCATATTATGTAAATGTATACATGTGGGGGCATATGTGGCCTGATATATATATATATATATATATATATATATATATATATATATGTACAGAGACAAATTGTGAGAATCTGTTTTTATACCATGGCTTGGACCCCTGCAGTGAACTGAAATCATTGGCTTTTTGGCAAGTGCTTTTACCTACTGTGCCTTCTCACATGGTCTACATACTTTTTTTTTATTTTCTGTAAGGACATTGATTTCACTTTTATATAAAATTAGCCTACATTATTCAATAATTTTATTTTACATAATAACCTACTCACTTGTGACATAAGAAAACACATTTCGTGTCCTTGAAAATTTGAGCAAGTGAATTTATCCCTGCTCAATACAAACATTGTTTAAATATTGTCATGATGGGGTTGTCTCAATTTTCATTCAACAATTGGTAGTACTATTTTGTAAAATTAGACTGTATCATGAAGTTTGTCTGATTTTTTGTAGATTTTTATATTGACTTATTTAACTAATACTCTACAATTAAAATAAGCGTAGCTATACACTGTGAAAGCGCAAGCCACTATGTTAGTCCAATCAGTTTAACATAGTTAAATATCAGTATAACAGATCTACATAATTAAAGCATTTTACATCCTGCCCAAATTCTATTTTGTTTATCCTGCTTGTAGATGAGTGCTTCTGTATATTGCTACATAGTTACAGAGCAGATAACAAATGTTCATATGCTATTATTTTGATTTGTCCTTTAATCCATAATGAATGCTCAATTTTTGTTCATTTATTGACTATCTTAATTTTAAAATGTAGAAACTATTTGTTTTGTCCTTGGTTGAATTGTACTAAAAAGTGACTTTCATAAAGCATAATACAGAGGTCAGAAAGGTAGAGACTAGCGCAAGCATTCTTGTTGTCATGGTGTACTTCTGCCTGCCAGATAATAATCTCTCCCCCTGGAGGCCTGTGATGAACTTGGTATTTTAGACTGAATGACAAATCAAACATGCAATTTAATCAACATCAAGCCTTGCTGTTTCTTGGCATTTATGTTGGTTATACAAAAAACAAATTAGATTTGGAATTTCTGTGCTTTTTTAAACTTCTTATTAGCAGGTAGTATCTATATATTTATCCCTACATTTTATTTTCTTTTTTGGAGAATTTAAAAATGAATGATGTATTAATATTATCTTACCTCCCCTGTCCCCTACAACTCTTCTCATGTTTTTCCAGTTCTTATCATAGTCATACCTTTTTAAATTATTTTATGTATATTCAGATACATAAATATGTATATATACATATGTATAATATGGAAATATAAATAAATACAAGCTACTGAGTCCATTTAGTATGTATTGTTTGTATGGATATTTATCTCTGTATGTGTGGCTGACTACAAGTGTTTGGCTACCATATCACTGGGATGAATATCAATAATTTAATAGTAAAGTTATGATTAAAAGATACTACAGAACATTTGTGAATAGTCTCTCTCATGATAAAGTTCAGGAATGACATAAATAAAACAATTCTGCTTTAAATTTTAAGTAGGCTTGAGAATGGAAAGGGCAAAACAGATGAGCTGAGTATAATCCCAACAATCCTTATATGAGAAATGTAGTGACAGGGACAAAGAAGAGATGTGAAAATGGTACACAGGAGATAAAGTAAATGAAAATTATGAAAGAGAAGGTTCTTTTCTTCGGTCACTCACAACTCAAATCATTAACTTTTACCCATACCTTCTTTACTTCTTATCAGGGCCAAGAATGGGCTTCCAGTTGTTGTTTTCTAGGGCTCAATGTCTTTGCCCTGAGAATTCTTTATAGTGTCTGACTATGGGTGGCTTTGGCCCAGACCTGAGAACCAAGAAAAAAAAAGTCTTTTTACAGTTTTTATACAGTTTTCAAACATCAACAAAAATGGATACATTCTGGAAATTAGATATATTTAATGATTAAGCATGGTTTTACTCTGTCTGAAGAATTTTTCTGTTGCAGGGCATTTAATCTATATGTTCTGGTTAAAGCTTTTAAAATCATCAAGATTCTTCAGAGTAGCCCAAGTCAAAGGATTGGAGTGTCCTTCATTCTTGAATTATAGTTTATTCTATACCTAGTCAAGCTGACAATCAAGGAGAGCCATAACCATCTTTGTGGAAATATTGCAATTCCTTCTTTCATTCAGACTTATTTTAATAAATGCATAGAATGATGAACTTGTGCAAAATGGTGAACATTTTTCTTTCTTTTTTGGCCATTTGTAGGTTAGTTTTCTATTATGAATCTAGTACTTCTTTATGGAATCCTGAAAAGAAAAATTTGAGTTTATTGTCAGATCCTGGGTGAGGTATCATTTGTTGCCCAGTCTCTGCATAAAGTGCAGGGCTTCTCTCAAGTCCTGACTAGAATAGTATGTGAAGCTGGATCATTTCAGCTAGCTACTTTAAAATTATTCTGAGCAGTTTGTAGTCAAAAGCCAATCTGTGGGTGTTATTTTTTAGTATAGTAGCATGATCATTATCCATGTGAAATTATAATTGTGGAGTCCTATCATTGAGACTTCACAGATAGCACCAGATCAGATTATTCCCTTTTTAAAAATTTTCTCTGGATGATTTGTCCTTTTTCTTCAGATGTGTCATTTGTCCAATGGTCATTAAAGTCTTCAAGATGGTTGTTTTAATTTTCTGAAAACACAAAGCAAACACCATCCATAGCCATAACTTAGGGGAGTTTACAAATCTAATCTTTATTAATTTTGGTTTTTATATTTCTCTGATGTTTTGTTCTATCTTCTATAGCTGTTCTCTTATGCAGAGCAGTATGGTTTTTATTATGATAGGCATTATGTTTTATAATTGCCTCGGGAAGAAATTTCCTCAACTATGACAGGAAATGGCTGAGCTAAATTTGACATGGGGGTCTGTAAGAGGCCCCTCAGGGAGTTTTCTGAAGGTAAAATGTTACCTTGTCTGTCCTTTGTTGACCTACATTTGTTAATTCAATGCCTGCCTTTGTAATACTTTCTGTATAATCCAGAGAGGGGTGCTCTGCTGGGGTTATTCATAGTAAAAACTATTGTTTGTAGGAATGTCCTATGTTTGTTTGGTCTCCTTTTAGATGATGTTTACCACAGTTGAAGCATTTAATATTTCTATTTTCTACAAACCTTTAGAAGTAATTATTCCTATCTATGTATCATCGTATTTATGTGATTCAATATGAATTGTATCTTGAATTCATACCTTCAAGTATGTGAATATTGCCTTTAATAGCCTAATTATCTTTCAAATTGTGAATTAGCATTTCAAAAACCAGACATTCAATTATTATTTTTCTAGCTTCTGGATTTTGTATCACTATTTACTGCTGAAGTCGATCTTTGTAAGAAATCAGTGAAGATTTCTTTTGGGCCTTGTATTACTTTTGAAAAGGATTCAGTTTTTTTTTCTTACTTTTTCAAATATTGCCCACGCATTTAAGGCTGCTATGCAGCATAATGCCAGGATATGCTCATCATATATAAATTGTCTTTCCAAATTAGCATAATCTCCCTCCCAATTAATTGGTCTTGGGAGATTTCAATACCTCTAGCCCTCCTACATTTTAAAGGGGATTTAGTCTCATTCTTCCATCATGTCCTCTATGGTAACTGGGGACCAGCCTTCAAAGCTTCTATAACCATAGTTAGGCATAATTGTATTACAAATTGACCACAGTTTACTATGAGTTTTAAAAGGGTGAATGCATGCCACATAAGACTATTGGTTCCTTGAATATCTTCAAATCTAACATTTCCATAGGAGTTCATTAAGCTCTTAACACAATTTGGGGTGTAACTATCATTTGGCAGTTCCTGTAAATTATTGTATAAATTAAAGCTGCTTGTTTGGAAGCCTTAGGTTGTTTCTCTGTAACTTTTTAATGGAAGGTTGAGATTAGTTTTTCTTTAATTTTCTCTGTTTGGGTCTGAATATCTTTATGATCTTTGTTTACAAGTTTCTCTAAGACGTTTATCTTGACACTTATATTAACCAATTGTCTAAAAAATAAGAAAATGAATAAATAAATAATATGTATAATAGGAAATACATTAAACCCATCTACATTAATTATACTTTAATTTTTTATTTTAAAATTGTTCAATGTACTATCAGAGACCAAATTTCTTCTATTTTGATACTGTTTTCCTTTTTTTAATGTGGGGGGAAAAAAACCTCTCTGATTCTTTTAAACTGATTCTCCCTTTTAAGAAATCCCAGTTGACAAACCAAATTTGTTGACAATGATGATTAGTGGAGCAGCAGCCCATGGAGTGGGTCTAGTGAAAGACACAACCTACCAGGAGAGGGAAGAAGTCAGAAAGTCAGCCATCTGCTTGAAGGAAGGAATGTGCAAATGTACTAACTCCTGCTAACTTTTAAAAAGGAGTGTAGTAACTCTTGCCTCCTATAGCTCTGCCCTGTGCCCATGGCTACAAAGCCATTACAGTGCAGCATTTTCATAAATTTGTGCCACAAAAGTTTAACACCAAATGTTACATGAATCCTAATTGGTCTTATGAAAAACTCTGAGTCAGATGTTGGGAAAAATGCTAAGATATCAGAGAGACAGAGGAACAAGCACTATGAAGCCTCAGTTGAAAGATGTAGATCTTGTCTCCATGAATCTTCAGACTGAATAGGTGAAGTGAAGGGAAGCACAGGCCAAAATGGAAGGATGATGAATTCTATCTCCTCTCTCCATGTATTTCTTTCTCTGCCCAGCCACTTTCAATTTCAACTTTTCTAATGCTAGAATTAAAGTTCTGTGTGTTTCCTAAGTACTTGGAGTAGACACATGGAATCCTAATTGCTGAGATAAAAGTTATGTGCCACCACCACATGGCTTTGTTTCTCTATGGCACTGGATTAAATTCATGTAACCAAGTGTAACCTTAAACTCATAAAGATCCAGATGAATCTCTGCCTCTGTCTCTCAAATGCTGAGATTAAAGGTGTGTGTTACCACTACCTGACCTCTATGGCTAACTCTATGACTGGTTCTGTACTCAGGTCTTTAGGAAAGCTTTGATAGATACACACTATAACTTTTTAATACTTCCTTACATTGTCTGGCTTCTTTCAAAAAACAAAACAAAACAAACAAAATACCTTTCTTACATACTCTTAAATTACATCTTGAAAAATTCAGTATCTAGGTAAGGGAGACCCAACCTTGGAACATGCTTTGTACTCTACTACCCTTTTTTAAATACAAAGCTCTCAGAGTCTTTTCCTTCTTCTCAATTTGGCTCCAACATATTGTGTCTTGTTAGCCTTCTACAAGTAGTTTTTAGAGCACATTTCTTAGTTTCTGAATTATTTCTTTAGTTGTTTTTCAGTTGTTATTTTTTAAATTGCAATATAGGATTCTAGAGACTGTCAGTTTTTTAGAAATAGAAAGACAGCTATTGTCTCTTACTTTCTAAACAAAGTGATTAATTGATAAACAGTACCAGCTACTGGCTGCCACTATTTTGATACTCTTGATCTCTTTATGCTGTTGTATGTGGGTATGAGGATTTTAGTTTTGACCATTACTTATGAGTCTATATTGCTGGGGAATTTGGATATCACTTTGTGCTGCAATCCTTTGAAATCATGGAATGTCTTTATCCTTTTCAATTAATTATTAATTGGCTCAGAATATTCTACATTCATCTCTTTTTATCCAGTGCATTCCTAAATAAAAAAAAAGAGAATGAACATTTTATACTATAACTCCCCCCACAAAGGTAAAAGTTGTTTAGTTCTATAGAATGCCTGTCAACTCATAAGAGGCAGTCACATCATCACATGAGATAGATTATTATAATTATGTCCAAGGTCACTTAGTATAGGTTTTGCTATGACAAAATTCTTCTTTTAGATATCACACCAAATAGAATGGTTAGGTTAAAAACATTCAAAATTTAGTGATTTATAAGTGAAAGATTTTGCAGTATGGCAGTTTCTCAGAAAACTGGGAATCAATCTCCCCAAGGACTCAGCAATACCACTTCTGTGTGTATACCCTAAAAATGCATAGTCACACTCCAATGGCATTAGCTCAACTATGTTCATTGCAGCATTATTTGTAATAGCAAGAACCTGGAAACAAGCCAGATGTCCCTCAACTGAAAAATGGATTAACAAACTGTGGTACATCTACACAATGGAGTACTACTCAATAGTAAGAAAAAATGATATCCTAAAATTTGCAGGCAAATGAATGCATTTGGAGAATATCCTCACGAGAAAGGTATCACAAACCCAGAAAGATAAGCAGGAGATGTACTCACTCATTAGTGGACTCCAAACAAACATACAAACAAACAAGAAAAAAGCAAAGCATGCCCAACTGAAAACCACAACCACTGAACAGCTTGGGATCAGAAACACCTTGGACTGACTCCTTGGATCCCACTCCCCCTGGAGGAACTCCTGACTCAGTCTTGATGTTGGGGGTAGAAAACTGGATTTGAAAGGAGTGGAGGCTGAACTAAGCAATATTGAGACCTTGGGGCCTTGGGACCGCCTGCCCATGATGGGGATGAGGAGATGTAGAGAAGAGAGAATGACCTGATATGGTGGGATGGGGAAGGGACCTTGAATAAGGATATACAAGGATAGAAAAATGTGACTTCTTTATTCATAATAATAATAAAAAAGACAGGTTCTGTAAAATCTCACTTTTATGTAGAATCTGAACTAGTCAAACACATAGAAAAAAGGGTTGTTTGGCGACTGCCAGGGCTCTGGGTAAAAGGAAGTGGAGAAATGCTGCTGAGATGGCATGAGGTTCACTTACAAAACAGAAGTAAGTCTTGAAGGTCTGATATATGGCTTAGTGCCTATACCCAGCACTGGAGAAGTAACTTAAAATTTATGGAAAGCATAGCTCTTATATAAAGAGTTTTAATACAATACATAATAGTAGTGATAATAATATTAATATAACAATTTTTACAGTATATGAATGTTAAGAAGTGATGGGCATGTCTATGATTTTGTCCTGGTTGGATTTAACTGTCAATTTGGCACAGCTTAAAGTCATATGAGAAGTTGGTCTCAATTAGGTGATTGCTTGGATCCAATTGGCCTATAAGTATGTTTGGAGTGGAGGCTGTCTTAATTGTTGAATGATATAGGAGGGTCTAGCTCACGGCAGGTCGCACCATTTCCTATGCAAGTCCTGGCCATACAAGAAAGGTAACTGCACTTAAGCTTTTTTGTAAGCCAGTAAGCATTACTCCTCTCTGGTTTATGCATCAGCATCTTGTTTGAGTCCCTGCCTTCACTCAAGGAAGATTGTTAACTTCTAAACTTAAATAAGCTGCTTTTGTTTATAATATTTTATCACAGTAATGGAAATCAAGCTAGAGCAGATAGAAAACTTGGTAGTGTTCTCATGAATATATAATTATTTTTAAACTCATCAAATTGTATTTATTAACTATGAATCTGTTTGTACATGTCAATCATATTTCAATCAAATATGGAGTTTTAAGCATAAATAAATAAAAAGGTAACTGTGAAAAAAATAAATAAATGAAAGATTGCCTGAGAATGGAGACAGTCTTTAGCAGTTAAGAGCATTTACTGCTTTTGCAGAGAACCAGACTTTAGTTCATACATCATATTTACCCATATCTCTAGATCTAGGAAGGAGATCAGAGACCTTCTCTGACATTTGAATGCACCATCTTTCCCATATAGACAATAAGAACCACAACAATACTGTCAGTGCACCCATAAAAGAAGATACAAATTAAATCTAAAAAATTAAAAGATTTAGTTTCAAATAATGTTCTTCATCTTCAGTTGCTCATATTGCTACATGGGGAGCAAACATTGACTACACAGTTATAAGCTATTGTTAAAACAGTAATATTTTTCTCCAGAAAAAGGGGGAAAAGAAATGTAAAGCATGTGATGAACAAACTATACTAAATAGATGTTGTCATACGTCTTTGGTAAAATTCTACTCTACCTCTAATAGAAGAGTATAAAATATTTTCTGGAAGGATATGGGGTGTGGAAAATGGAGGCTGTGAAAGGGAAAGAAAGGAGGTAAGGGTGAATAAGTCATTTTTTTTATTTAGTGATAAATCATAAATAACTATCTGTTTATCTAGTTGAAAAAATAGTTGTGAAGTGTCTAAAAACTAAGAATATTAAGACATTTTAAATTGATTGTGTTCCATGAGTTATTTGAACTCTTTTTCATCAAAACAAATTATAAGTTTAATATTATTGAATGGAATAGTGCCAGAATGTTTAGACATGGGGAGTAAAGGAATAAATTGAAGATATAATTAAATTATAATCTCAAAAATATTAAAAAAATTTAAAACTGAAAAAAGGAACAACAAGGAGGGAGAAGAAATAAAAAGAGATGGAGATCTTGATAGAGGAAGCCAATAGAGGTTTGGAAAAAAACCAGGTGCTAGGGAAACCTCCAAGAACTCACAGCATGTCCCTGGCTAGGTCTCCAACCAATATTTAAGGTGCTCCAAAATCAGGACTTCCCCCATAATCAAATAAATAGGCACCCTAAATACTATCACAGAACTTACATCCAACAAGGATTAGAGGTAGAGGCAGGGATACATGGCTGAGTACTGGGCTGAGTCCCTGGTCCAGCTGATAGCAGGAGAAGAGAGTCTATATGAGCAAGGGGATAGGGACCATGAGGAAAATTCTTACAGTGATGGCTGGGTTGAGCTCTGGGGAGCTTAATGAATCAAGAACAGCCACCAAGGAAACATCAGGAAAAGGAACTAGGCTCTCCTAGGATAGGCAACTGTTCATTAACATGGGCAATATGTGGAGCCCCACGGTGAAGGTTCAGATGTTTCTGTGTATGGACTGGCACCTTGGAGCCCATTCCCTCCAGAACACTTAACCCAGTCTGGATATTAGGATGAGGAAATTGGACTTGCCTGGAGTGGATGCTGAGCTGATTCACCTTGGGACCTGTTACACTTTTTGGGGAGTGGATCAAGGGATCTAGAGGAGGGAGGTTGAAGGCTGACTGGGAGGGGCCTGGAGGGGGAAGGGACATGGAACATGAGGATACATGGATAAAAAGTCTTTATTCTCTAAAAATAAATAAATAAAAATTTTAAAATTTAAAAATTAAAATAAATAAATACAAAATTCAGTTTCTTGCAGTGAGAAACTGAGATCAGTTTTCCCCCCATATTTGTAAGACACGGATCATTCTGCCTCCATCTATGTTACCTTTATCCATGTCAACAAAGCTAGTGAAAAAGGTCAACTCTCCCATGCTTCAATTCTTATGTTCTTTCATTCCCAATCTCTTCTTTTCTATTTTTTATTGAACTGATAAAATTTTAATGGATTGAAATATATTGGATGCCATGAGTCATAATTTGTATAATCTAGAATTGGAGTTCAAATTTCAAGTATAATTTTTGCCAAGATCTTTGGATTTTTTCACCCCCAAAATGATGCCTTTGAAAATACTAAAGTTTATTCTTTTCAATTCTTTTTTTATTTTTAATATTGGACAGAAGAGTCAAAAAATCCAAAACATAAAACATGTGTATAAATAGTTTGCAAGAAAAATTTAAAAAGATCCTTTTATTTAAAATAGAAACATTAGAAATTATGTGTTACTAGAAAGTCAATGCACTCCTTTACTACATAGCAGAACACTAGTTCACTTATCCATATACAGAGGCCCTTTGGAATCTGACTCCATTACTGTGTTTGACAGAGATACTTTAATTCTTTTGCCTCTTTACCTCCACTCAATACTTAACCTAGATCCTTACAAATATGCTGCTTTGTGCAAGTGAGTAGACCAAGTTCATTATCATTTCTGTAAAACAGTTTAAAACTTGTATCATGCTGAGTTAGTTATTTTGTAATTCAATGTATGTACATTTTTATTTCCCTAAGCCTATGAATTAATCCTTGTGCTATGTGATTTCTTTGAGAAAATATGATGCTTTATTTGTTTTTCTTATATAAAATGACATAACTTTATATACTGGTGTAATAGACACTACATATATAGATATCATGTCCTTATTCATAATGCACAAATACATTTTATGAATAAAATTCAGTTATTTATATTAAGATTAATTAGAAGTCATATATACATATATATGTGTGTATTTTGTATTTGATTAGCATAGTGATTTGATTACACAACCAAATACCATCAAAGTTATATTTTGCTGCCTTACATGTTCTCATAATAAGATTAAAATTTCTACAAAGAACAAAAACAACTTGGTTATTTTTTCTTACTATTATTTTGCTCTGCTGGCTTTTTCATAGTAACTTTTATTATTGTCTTGGGTAATAAATTAAATAAAATAGATGTTTGATATTTATTTCCTACACCTTTAGCAGTCTAAATTTTATAAAATAAACATAATAAATTTTTTAATAGTAAACAATTGATATGTACTAAACTGTTGTGTAATAATCTTTTCTAAGTATAATTGCTGAAGAGCTTTGTGCTCCAACATGTACTCTTAAGTTGGGTCTTCCAAATTAAAATAATAGGAAAAAAAAGAAATATATTCAATGTGACCACATTTGAAAAAGGGACAAAGCAATCCTGGGGTCTCTCTTCAGATCCTGAAGTAAAATCAAAGTTTAAATAGAAGGCCAAGAATATGCACATGTGAGCAGTCCTAGCCGCTGTGTGCCCTCCCCACCTCCCCAGTTTCTCCAGTTCTCTCTCATCCAGGAAGCTAATCTGACATATCCTTAGAATTCTTTGCAACTTATTTCTCGGAAACAAGATCTTCCCTTTTATCTTTCTCCCAGCATGCAACTCAATTTCTTTGTGGTCCAGTGTTTTAATAGCTTGATAGATTGAGAGATCCAAAAGAATCTTTAGAAAAATCTTCATTTCTGTCACATAGGATCCTGACTTCCATGCATGGTCCAAGAGGATTTCATAGGATAATAAAAGCAAAATGAAAATTATGTTTGTTTCTTGTTTGTTTGTTTGTTTGAGAAGGGTTTCTCTGTATAACTGTCTAGGCTGTCCTTTGTATACCAGTAGACTAAGCTGGCCTTGAACTCACAGAGAGCTGCCTGCCTCTACCTCTGAGCACTAGGATTAAAAGTATGTCCCACCACACTTAGCTATGTTCTTTAATCTTTAATATTTTATGACTTAAAAAATGAGAGTTTCTAAGATGGCTCTGTGGGTAGGTGTCCTTGCCATAGAGTTGATGGCATGAGTTACATGGCTAGATGCCATGTGAGTGAAGAAAGGAACATATCCTTTGAGAATGTCCTCTAAATTTCACATGTACACATTGGTGTATGTCTATACTTCTCCCAATTATACACAAAAATTTTAAAGTAAAATAAAATATTAATTTATTTATTTTTCAATTTTGTAGAATTTTAAAGGAAAAAAAATTAAGGCTCCTCTGGTAAAATGAGAAGTTCTTACTTGTCTTATTATCATAAGCTTAAGCAGGTGTTTTTCAAAATTAAAGATAAACTCTGTCATGGAAACACTCATCTTTAACACCATCATGATTTACAGGGCATTGATCTTTCTAGGTATCAGTTGACCCAATTTAAAAGTAGCATAATCATGTTTCTCCTCAGACTCTTGCCTCCTAATATTTTGTTTATGATGCTCTGATATTTCTATATTCCCAGCAGCTAAATAGTTTATCTCATGGGATTGGACATTCTTCAAGATGTCTTGAACATTCTCAGTCATCAATGTTTTGCTAGGGTGGTACAACAAACAAACGAAGATGTAACTGCAAGTCTGACCCATATAAGTAAACACTTGTACCTGACATACCAAGTGACTGTCATTCCAAAGGAGTCTTTGGTGTTGTCTGTTTGTATGTCTTCCTAATAAATGCTTTTGATTGATCACCCTATCTTCCAAGAACCTGGGATTTTTTCTTAGAACCCCTCTGGAGCCATCTAGGTATAAGCTAGTATAAACTTTCTGAAACATTTCCAGATTTATGTTCAGACAATCAGAATAAGCTAGTACAAGAATTGGTTCTGAAAATTGAAGAATAACTCATACAAAAAGGATTTATGGAGATGTACACATTATTAATTGTAAAATTCTCCACTATATTTACAATTTCCATTGATACACCTCCTAAATGTATGAACTGCATTGCTGGAAATGTTCATTGTATTACTGTTTGGCTGCTAATTTCATTTTTCTTTGTCTGGATTTTGTTTGTTTCTTTGTTTTGTTTTGTTTGATTTTACATAATCTTCCCCTTTTCACTGTTTCTTTATTGGCTCAATTAATGGCAATTTTTTATATTCTAAAGTCATTAGAGAGGAGGGAACCACAACTGAGTTAATGACTTTGTAAGATTGGTAAGTCAGACTATAAGACATTTTACTTAGTGATTGATGTGGGGGAATGCAGCCATTGTGAGTGGTGATATCCCTAGGATACTGGTCCTTGGTTCTGTATGAAAGTAGTCTGAGCAAGCCATGAAAAGCAAGACAGTAAGCACATGCTTCCTTGGCTTCTGCATCAGCCCCTCTTTTGAGGTTCATGATCTTAAAGACCTATTTGAGTTTTGTCTTTAAGTCTTGACTTTCTTTGATGATGAACAGTAATATGGAAGAAAAAAATTACAAAGTGGGGACGTATAAGCCAAATAAATCTTCACCTCCCCAACTTTTGGTCCTGGTGTTTCATCATAGTAATAATGACCCTAACAAACATTGTTTCCATTACATTGCATGTGCTGTATATGTCTTCAGATGCTAACTTTAAATAGTTTTTGCTAGAGAGTGTTAACAAGTTAGTTGAAGAAAAAAGCTACAATTTACCAACTTGATAATTTAAGCCATGACCCAAACCATGAAACAAATATAATATTATGTAAAACAATGATATTAAAGTATGTCCTGAATGCAAAGTAGATAAAAAAGTACTAATTTAAGCAGTTCAGAAAGCAAGATGTTGATTTCTGACTCTTAATCCTAAAGCTTTATAGATATTTATTATATGTTAATGAAATACCATATTAAATGTATATTCTGTAAAAAGAAAAGACACCTATAAAGTGTTTATTTCTTCATATTTTATATAAGTGTAGTAAACTGTTGGGATGATATATCAGGGAATACAATACTCTTTATTCTGCCTACCTCAACTCTTAGCTTCATGCTCCCTAAATGGCATGGATAATGCTTCCAAAATACCCAGCAGAGTGTTTTGCTAGAAGTTCAGTAAATATTTGCTGAATTGAATTGCCACATTAACATGTAAATTGTCAGATTGCGGAGTTTACAGCTTGTAAATCTTATTTTGAAATCTAGGTTTACACAAATTTGCATATTATTTGGAAAATGAATAAATTAAGTCCAAATCAGTGTCTCATTTATATGCACTTTCACAAACTCATTTGAATGGCTTAAAGTGCCACCAATGTCCAGCAAGTTTGATAGACCCCCAAGCAATGTTCATATGGGAATTGTTTTCTTTTGAAAAGTTCCAACAAAATTTATTACCTATCACTGATTTTTCCAAATGAAAATTCTTCAGAGATTATAGCTACTACTTACAATCTTTTAACTTAGTGTTTAAAAAAAATATAAATAGTTGAGTTTTACAAACATCTTGATGCTTTTCCATCAAATACAGTTGATCAAGTCTAGTTAGAGACAGACAAAGTACCAAAAGTTTCATGCTCTTTAATATTGCAAAGCTGTTGTTCTTCTGAATGGTCTTCTTCAATCATGTATGTTTTGGCTCATGGCATTGCACCTCTGAGTAAATTTTCTTTTAGAAGATTATGAACATTTGTTGAAGCACAAATTTTAGTTGGTATTTAATGAAATCTCCAAGCCAATATTGGGGAAAAGCTAGAGTATGAGAGGAAACAGACCACCGTCAAATCTTACCCAGCCAACTTCAAAGGTTAAAAGCTATCTTCATGAGTCCTCAGCCTTGCTCTTTACTTCTGCAGAATACCACAAAATCTGCCAAAGCAACCTTAAACATCTTTGCCCACTTGTTTCACTTCCAGGTCAACTCTGTATCATAATCCCAGAGTTAGAATTAAAGTGTGAGCTACTGCTGTTTAATTGTTAGGCCTTGAACTCTCAGAAAGCTCTGTCTGCTGAGTTATGCGATTAAAGGTGTAGGTCATCACTTGGTCATTCCCATGCTGCGATTAAAGGCATGAGTTACCACTCTCTGACCCTCAGTGCTTGACTATGGATGATTCTGTCCTTTGATAATCCAGGCTGATTTTATTAAATATAAAATATATCACCAAAACATGTGTCAAAAATTTTCAGATTTATTTTTAATTTTAAACATAATATTGATTAGTCATAATTCACCTTATTTTTATTCTCATTGTTTTATTCAGAAAAGTAAATTTCATAAGCACTTATATAGAGCCCCAGAAAGAATATCCAACATACTAGTTAAACTCTAATAACTATGGGACAAAATGTCTTGCTCACTCTGAAGCAAGAAAGGTGCATGTTTGATGAACTAAAAAGTATAAACTCTATCTCATATAGCTTCTATCCCAGTTGCATCTACTTACACAAATAAATTTACCTGCTGAATGGTAATTGTCTAGCAAGAAGAAAATTAGCAATGTTTTTTATTAAAAAAATTCCTGTAGACATTACTGCTCCCCCTTCTACCCCTTATTCAGTCCTCTCCACCCCCTGCAACCCTTTACCCTGTACGGAGGGCAAGGAATCCCAAGGTGAGTCAACTCTGTCTGGCATATCCAGTTGAGCCGTGACTGAGTCCCTCCTCCAAATATCAAGTCTAAGAAAGGTGTTCCCCTGCAATGTATGAACTCTGAGGATCCTTCATGCACCATCGATAAACTCTGGTAAGATTGCAAGAGGCTCCAGAAAGTGGCCATGCCTTTTGACTGTCATCTGCATTCACAGGGTCCAGATCCATTCTATGAAGGTTCCTCAGTTGGTATTTTAGAGTCTGTGATCTCTCCACAGCACAGGACAGCCTAATCCATGGGTCTCCCCATCTTGTTCCAGATCCTCCTGCTCATGTAATCTCTCCGCACTCTCTTCAGCTGGACCAGTAGCTCAGCCTGTTGTTTAGCTATGTATCTCTCTGATTCTGCCTCCTCCATCAGTTGCTGGATGAAGGTTCTATAACTGCAATTAGGTGGTCATTCATACGATAATAAGAAAAGGTCAGTTTAAGTATCCCCTTCACTATTGCTTGAAGTTCTAGCTGAGCTCATCTTGGGGGTTCCCTAGCACCAAGGTTTCTCTCTAATTTCACAATGGCTCCTTCTATCAGTATATCCACTTCTTTGCTCTCCTTTTCTGTATCGTGATATCATGTTCCTGTCTCCTGACTCCAGTGCCCCCTCATCGTCGTCGTCGTTGTTGTGGTCTTGTCCTCTCCTTGCTCCTCCCCTTTATGATCACAATTTTTTCAGGAGATTTTCTCTATTTCTCCTTCCCTTCCCTGGGGGAATGTATGGATGTATGGATGTGTCACTTACCTTCCTCCTATTATATTACCTAGTTTAGCAAGGTTTTTGTTTTTGTTTTTTTTTTTTTCCTTAAGGGTCTTTTAAAAAGACAATAAAAACACTTTTATCTTTTAAGTTACTCAGAAAAAGCAACATCGATATTCATGAATTTAAACACGTTTAAAGGAAAATTATGGCAACTTTCCCAGTCCATCAAGACATAAGTATACTTTTACTGGGAATATGAAAGGAGACAAAGAAAAAGAGCAAAAGCTGTAGGAAGGTACAATTATATTTTAGGCAGAATGTTCCAAGGTATTCAACGGATGATGTTTTTGTCTTGTCATCAATAAATTCTGCCCTGTGTTTCTGTAATCACAATGCAGTTTTTACACTAGGCAATTATTTTTAATTGTAAAGATACGTAACCCCTTATTAAGCTAAGAGGAAGAGAGTAGCAGTGCATATTAAAGAAACTGCAAGCCCCAGTAGCTTCCTTTAATTTCTAAATGATTTTGACAGTCTTTTGAAGAGTAAATGCTCTATTTTCTATTCCTGAAATTTTTTTAAAAAAGGAAACATCTCAACAGCACTTTGTCTCTACTTTTTTGGGGGACTGATGAAATAGTGAAACTGGTGTCTAAAGAAGATCTCCCTGTCCAACTTTGACCAGAGAGTAGCTCTGCCTCATCAGTCTGACTTATATTACATTGAAAACAACAACAACAACAACAAAAACCTAAACAAACAAAAACATTAATCACAACTCTTGGAAGCTACAATTTTAGGAAAAAATAGTCATCTTTGCAGATTTTACTTTATATGGATTGGTAAGTTGAGTATGCTAGAAATAATTGCCATTTGTTAGACTGGAAACACATGCTTCTCCTTTTGTCGGTAGAAACACACACACACACACACACACACACACACACACTCACTACTACTACTACACTGGCACCAACATTAATCTATCTATTCTAAACATTTATGTGTTAGTCCTTGAGTATTTCAAGTAAGATTCAAATTTTATTTTGAAAGCTTCATTTTTTAAACCATTATTTCAATGTTTACAATTATATAGTTTCTTAGCTACTGTTTTTATAATATATTTTCTCAACTATATTTAGCCTCTGTGCTATTTACTTTTACATAAGATTTTACTATGTGTGAAAGATTACAAGCTTCTTGAAAATAAACAGTACTAATCTTTATACCATAGTATTCTCTCTTTATGCAAATAAAATATACATAGAGAACACATACATGTATATTGCAGATGTAATACATATATGTAGAGAAGTTTATGAATGTGCATGGTCATGTATTGTATGTTTTTTACTTTCAGTATGCATATATACCTATAATAAATATATATGCATGCACTGATATGAAAAATGAGAATATTCTTTTCTTATTTATTATCCTACTCATTAATAATGTATTATAAACTGTATTTTATAAATTATATTATAAATTAAATAAAAATCTTTGGATAAACAGTCCAGCCAAGGTGTTTGTGCTGTGACCTCTGAAACCTTATTTTGTTAGCTTTTTGATACTGTCATAAAGAGGAATGCCAGGTTTTCCATGAGACAATCACTGCTCCAACTCTTACCTCATCACTGAAAACTTAGTCACATAGCCGTGCTTAGTATATATGAAACTGACAAATCAGAAGTCGGTGTTCAGGCACAGAAAAGAGGCTTGATTGCATATCTTGCCTGAGTCTAAGAACTTAAAACTATCAATCTTCACATTGGGTTTCTCTCAAATAAAAACATTTTTAAACAAATGACAACCGACATACTTACCCACATACTCTGTAATGAGAAATTAAGCTCATTTTCTCCATCAGCAAGAAAAATCTGTTCTTTAGTAAACAGTCAAGAGTTAGTATGTTCTTCCAAGACCAGAAGTCCAGCTCTACTGTGCCAGGTTCATGATGCAGCTTTTTTTTTCCAAACTTGTTTTGCTTCCTGCACACTCTTCTCTATATACACTAAATCCTATTTTTACACATGTATAAGACTCTTCCTTTTTCCTTACTGTGTTTATGAGTAACAACATAGAGGGTTCATTTCGGAAAAACTGGGTTGCAAATTTTCAAGTTCAAAAATACTGCTCAGTATGTGTTTAACTCTGACTAAGTGTTTTGCACACATTATATCAAGTAATAGCGCAATTTTACTTTCAGTGTTTGGAAACATATTTGCTTCTCTTTCACAGATGTTTAGAAATATCATATTTGAATGTCCATACTTTAGAAGGAGGATGAAAAGTTGAAGTGCATATTTATCTTTCTCAGCATTCAGCCTGTTTGGCCTCCTATTTTACTGCTAGCCTAGTGGTTATTTTATATTTTGTAATTACAATTCAGCATAGGATGCACACTACTCTCAAGTACACACCACTATTAAATGTATTTAAAATCATGGCTGTCTTTGCTCTGTTTTTACTGTATATTTGGAATGTTTCCAAAATCTATTTATTCATGAGATTTTTGCTGTTGTTCAACCAGAATGAGTTTTTAAATTTTCTACTATTCTTCAGTGTCTCTGTACATATGTTGTGTTTTGAGACAGTTTTTTTTAAAGGGAATATCATTGAAATCTATAAAAAACAACAGGCCCACATATTTTCACAGAAGAATTCTATAAAGCGTTAAAATGTCATGTGGCCCATAGTTATACATACTTTCACAGGCAGAAAACATGACAGAAACCTTCCTGATTCACATTATCTTCCTCTTCTCTCTTTTCTTCTCCTCATCACCCTCTCCTCTATCTCTTTGTTCCAGACATAAAGCTTGTTACATGTGAAGCCAGCACTATACCACTGCAACTCTCCATGCTCAATAATAGTGACAAATAATTAAGGTACAAAGGATTAACATATTCCAAACTATTGAAATATATTGTGTACATATTGGATGTCAATACATTCTTAACCATTCTCTCCTTTATACTTTAATTCTTAATCACAAGAGGAATGACATCTCTTTTATTTAGAAAAGCCAAAAACCATATTAAAACAAATAGTACTGTGACAATCAGATGTTGGTTTTGATCCATTAATCAATCACATTCCTAAATGTTGCTTTCATTTTTTTTTCCTTTAGAGTAGCATGTGGCTAAGAATAGGACTTTACTAATTAATCATTTGAGCCTCTCCAGAAATCTGCTATGCATGCAATCACCACGCATGCTTCTTTTGCCTTTATGACATATAGCGCTTATGCTCAGAAATATGCTTCATTAAGTCAGTTTTATAAAGAGCACAAGTCTATGTTAGGAAGAGAACAATTTTGTCTATGATCATCATAAGGGGCTGGAATTAGAGACATGGTAAATGTTTTAAAAAATAGATCAAAATCTCATGACTAAACAAGATTAAAGTTTCTTTCTCCAGAAACGGTTCAGCCTATATGTCCATGCCATAATGTCTAGGGATGTGATTTCCTTTGATTTTACATGGTGTCATGAAGAGGAACATCAAGGTTTCATGAGTCAGGCAGATTTTCAGTTCTCATTCTACTGCAGGCCACACTCAGAGCAAGAAAGTCTGCCCAATATGACACCAGCATGAAGGCAGTGAATTGGAGAATTGACTCTTCATCTTGCTGTCCCAAATACATCTTCCCAAAACCTAGAGAAACCAAAACCACAATAATCAGAGTAGTTTCTTCATAAAGTGTTTTAAAAATGAATACCTCCTCATTCTTACAACTCCATGTTATCCGTCCTCAGAAAAATCTTACCAAGATATGAATTTTCATTGTCCTTACAAGTCCTTATAAGAATGGAATGAGCTGGGTATTTATGAAGTCTTCTCAAGGTGCCATGTGCCTATTTTTAGCAATGGTATGGCTGTGGTTCAGATGGTTGTCATGTACTTGGAGGCACTTATTACAGCAAAGAAAAATTCCATTGAAAAAGACCGTATACATCAGTTGACATTTTTCAAAGTAAGGCAAAATCTACCTAATGTAACTCAAAATATCTGTTATAAATTAACCATTACCAGATCATGGAGTATATTTATAGTTTTTAGTTTTAATTCATTCCCTTTTTTTTTCTTCTTCCCCCTTGTCCCTTCTCCTTGTTTTTTCTCTTTTTTTCTTTCCTTTCCTCCCATGTCCTTTCTTTTCTTTCCTTGTTATCTCTTTATTTCCTTACATCTTTATAATATAACATGAGATCGGAGTCCATTTGTATTCTCACAGTTTAAACAATCTTTAATAGCCTCACCAGAAAACATTTAATAAAAATTTCACTCTTTGAATACTTTATAGAAACATCTAGTTCTGTGTACTGCTATCTTTTATAAGTATATGGATTTTTTTATCAAACTTTTATTTTTATAGCAATGGAAAAATTGTTCATAATTTTTGAATGATAGTCTTGCTGGGTATGAAACACAACAGCTAGATATACCAGTCATCTCATATAGTATCCTGTTAGATAAGTTTGATAAACAATATATGGTAATTGCAATGTCTTCAGCAAGACCAAGCACTGTTAGCAATAGTCAGTTGAAAGTAGGACAAGTAATAGAATTTAGGTTATACTTCACAGCTTTTCTTTCATTAACTTTTTGTCCATTCACTAACACACACACACACACACACACACACACACACACACACACACACAAAATTTTTATTTCTAGAAATGTTTGTGCTTTTTCAAAATGTAGTTTTAATCATATAACCTGAGAAGAGTAAACAATTTATTCTTATGGGGAAAAAATAATGCTCCTTATATAAATTTGGAAGTTAAGTCTTGGTTTAGGTAGTTTTTAAGTAGTTCATATACTCTATTTTTCTCCACTGAGAGATTTGAATATTTACTGTTTAATCACGGAATAATCACTATTATTTGTACTTGTTTGCTAAAATGATTTATTTAACTCACTCACTTGTTCTTACAAATTTTATGACTTACTTTCTTTAAGATATGGTTCTACTAATATCTGTTAATATTTTTCCTGAGTTTCTGAATTTTATAGAATTCATCTCCCCTGATTGCTAAGTCCTTGTTTCTTCCATATTTTAACATGCAGAAAAATAAAAATTGCTACATTATGTTTGCTTCATCTCTTTCTTTAGAACATCAAATCCTTTTCTCAGAATGTTGCTCACTGTTCTTGGTATCTAAAAATATTTCAAGCATTCTTTTGTGAAATAGTAGATAAAGACATAAAGTAAAATTCCATCTGCATTGCTCATCTGGACCTCACATGCTCTCAACAAATTCTGCTGTTGTAAGAAACACGCAAACGTTAGTGCTAGAAATTCTCCAAATATGGCTAGAGAGATGACTCAGTGGTTAAAAGCTAAGCTCATAATCCAAAATACAAGAAATTCCATATTAAAAATGTCTTCTCATCTTCTAGATTGATAATGATGGTCTATCTTCCATATAAACTCCCTTTAGTATTTAAAGATCTGCTGATCATTAATTGTCTTCTGAGAAATTTCTCTTTATATTTATTTGTCTCTGTCTCAAATCTATGATTATAGCAAAATCTGATATCATGCTAAAGACATAGCACACTCATTTAAGCACCATACCCAAAAAGTAGAATGTGGATGAATATACCACTTTGTTTTTCTTATTCCCTTCATAATTTAAAACATCTCATCTCATAATTTATTGACTAAATTGGTATAATATAATCTAGATATTCATATATTTATTTGTGTTTGTGATTAGTAAAATACAGAATTTCTCACTGTTTGCTCTCTTTATGTTCAATATAGAATAAAGAACATAAACTATCAATTACTTCTAATTACTTTTGAGACACAGCTGCATACAATTTGTTATATACTCAGTAGATAAACATTTAAAACTTAAATGTTAATGATCCTACCTAGATTTGAGGTACACTGATATAAATGACAGACAAAATCCATCATTGAAAGTTAAAATTATTCTCCCATCACAGAGAGCTCAAAGCAATCTTGAAATGATATACTTCAAGGCAATGTCACAAGTCTGCTTAGAATGGCTATTTATAGTTGGATCAATTAATTCCTACAGTGTGTGGAGCAAAGAATCTCTTTATCCTGTCATCCTATAGAGCTAAGTGTATGGTATATGCTGAACTAGAACAAACTTTAAAGCTGATCAAACTTCTAAGCAAAATCCTATTTTGCAATTGGTGATGGATCCAATGCTGTAAAATGAATAGAGGAGAGAGAATCACAAAGGGTTCTCAGGTTAGAGTTGGATGAAAGAGTCATGGGAATGAACTGTGCATGTGAAGCTTATTGCAACCCCCTTGGTGACTGAAATTAGGCCTGAATCTTGTTAGGCCACACATTCTTGGGATATATTATGTCTTTTTTTTGTAAGGTCAAAAGCACCAAAGGAGAAATTTGCTGCTTTAAAAAGCACCAAGAAAAATATGATAGGAATTGTAGACACAGCTCCCAGAACTGAGGTTTTGAATCTAGAAGACAGGGTCCCTTCAAAGACTAAAATGCTAATCAGAGCTAATTATAAGCCAGTAGCATTTATAGAAGTCATTTTAAAAGCATTACAATTGATTTTAAGTGATTATAACAGGTAAGTTTCCAAAAGTAGCTAGCGACTAGGAAAATTTCACTTTCATCCAAAAGAAAAAAAACAAATAAAACAACAACTAAGGCAAGTGAAAAATAATTTTTGATGGTTTGGATTAAAAGTCCATAAAAGATCCAGATGCTTTATGTATTATTGTTTCAATAATTATTTAAAATGGAAGGCTTCTAATTCAGTTGGCACATACTGTTTTCTCTGCAAAGAACAAACCCTCTTGCTACTACAAGCATTTTTTTAGTGTTTGAAAACATGTGAATAAAAATTTCATATGTTCAAGACAGACACATTTAACAGTCACTGGACTATAACTTTTTTGTGATTATAAACTTAACATGCTTCTGTATTGATTACCATATATTAAATATTTTGTATAAAATTTAGGAAAAATGATCTTCCATATATATCAACTTAACTTAAACTAATAAAAACAACTGAAAATCAAAATTAAACTGGTCAGATATACTTTATGTATATAATTCTAAGGTTTGTTTACTCTGTACATAATTGTATAGTATATAATATTGAGTTTTAATATTTGTCAGTTTTTTCTTTACTTGACTATTTCTATCAAAAATCAGTTGTGTGCTTTAGGAGATTTAAAAAGGTGACCAAGATACAAGTCATTAACCATGAACTTTAAAGACTAGTTATGGAAGCAATTAGCAATTATTTACTAATACAGAAAACATTGTGCTTTTAATGATTTTGAGATTACATACCTTTTCTCCCTTGAAATCACCCCATATTTACCTTCCTTATCTCCTTCAAATTCATGCTTTTTTCATTAATTGTTATTTCCTGCATGTATATAAATATATATCACCTGTTCAGTCTATATAATGTAACTTGTATGTATGGTTTCATGTAGCCTCCCACTGTTCTGCAGTTGCCAATAGTCTTTTTATGTAGAGTTGAGGTCTTGAAGGCTTTCTCCCCCTACATTTTAACATGTCTACTATAATTGTTATTGTTCAGCTTATGTTTGGGCCATCATGTTGCTAAGACTTCACGGGTATAGCTTCTAAATATACTAGGCTACATAACCTCACAAGAAACTCCTTGATCCTCTGATTGATAGCAATCATTCTAGCCCTTTGGCAATGTTCCCTGAGCATTCAGTGCAGGAGTGTTTTGTAGATGTATCTACTAAGACCATGCTCTGCAACTGTTTGTTTTGATTAGTTGTGTTTTTTTGTCATGGTCTCCATCTGTTTCAAAGAGAAGTTTCATTGATGAGCTGTGAAGGCTACACTTATCTATTTTTGTAGGAACAAATCTGTGCAGATTGATGTGAGAGGATTATTCTGGGTTAGTAACCTAGTGATTGTGAATTTTCCTCCAGTAACCATGACATGTTAGATTTTCAGTACCATGCTTCCCTCTTCTTGAGTGAGTCTTAAGTTCAATTAGAGAACTAGAGTTATCACTGAAGTATATACAACAGTATAGCGTCCTTAAGTTTATTGTGTCGTGCTGATCATTTTATTTGGAAAAAGAAACCTGATAAAAATTAGGGAGTCAGTGATGCACAATTTGGATATAGTACTCAATTATCTAGATTACCTTACTACAGGGTAATATTCATAACTATGATGCATAGTATTTTACACTGCAACCTAGAGGTACTAAAAATTAGGGATAACCTGAGAGAATTAGCTCTGCTTTCTATAGAAAGGATCAAAGAGCTTAGTGTAGAAACATGAATTGCTCTTGACTAGAGATGGTTTGGTATTTCAAGAAAAATCCAGTTGTAAAAATGGAGAAATTGATCATGCATTCATGTATGTTTTACTGTTGTTGCTGTTATCTGGAGTTATTGAATATTCAGCAAGGTAAGGAGCCCAAGAGGATTATGCATAATTCTTTTGTTGGGAAATCCTAGCAAGCTGAGATTCAGGAAATGACTGGCTCTAAGCCAGACATTACAAGTTCTGACAAAATCTCATGATCAAGTTACTTTTTAATACTTTGTAAATTTATTTCTCCGTTCAGAAGAAGAAAAGAATATATTACTATCTCTGTAGAATGGCAAAATGCACTTCTAATGGATTTATCCAGTGTATGGACTGTTCACAGTCTAATGGGATTCATGAGAGTACTTAAACAGGAGCATCTTTCAGAAACAGAAGGGTGAAATTCATTTGTTTTCTGTTTTTTCTTTTTTATTTGATGAATCTATCAAACTATCATTCTGATCTTAGAAAGCAGTTGTTGTTAAGATGATTAATTCAAAAAAGTTTGGAAATGTTACAGGATATGATCTTTTTCTCAAGCTATTTGAAAGTTTGGATTAAAATACTGTGGAATAAGTTTCACATCAAATTATTTGATATTTAATAAAAGTGTACTTACCACTGGGAAGTCAGGCAAGAAAAAGACAATTTTCATGCAATTATAAATTAATGACTAGATTATACCATCTAAAGGCAAATGAATTCATGGATAAAAAACATCAGAAAATGTTCATATTTGTAATATTGGGGTTATTTCCAAATTGTATTATATTCCATTGAATATTCACTATGTATAATTTTAACTTGTTAAGAAGAACTAGGTAAAGTTAAGTTTCAAACCATAGTTACACAGATAACTAGGATGAAACACATGTGCCCTATTTGTGTGTGTTACAACATATTACAGATACAGGTGTTGTAGTAGGAGGTTTCTGGCCTGTCTTGTCCCATGGTCTGGATTTCCAGATCTGCCTGCCACTGCTTATCTGGCCCAGCAATCCCAATGTCCCATAGAAATGCACAGACACTTATATTAATTTCATCCTACTTGGCCTATGTCTCAAGCATATTTATTGTTAGTTAGCTCTTTCATCTTAATTTTACCCGTTTCCATTAATCTGTCCTGCCATATGGCCTATGGCTCATCTGTGTTTGTTACCTTCCTTACATGCTGATTCTTTGATGGCTGGGTTGATCTCTGTCTGACTCCACCCTCTTTTTCCTACCTATGCTTCAGTTTCCCTACCTACTTACAGTGCCTTCCATGGTCAAAACAATTCCTTTATTTAAAGAATGATATTCACAGCATATAGAAAGACATTCCCACATCAAGTGTTTTGACCATTCCTTCAAAAATCATATACATCATAATTATTAAACATGTTCTTCTTTAGTATTAATCTGTTCATCATTTTATAGACTTAGCTAAATAATCATGTAAAATCAATTATATACCTCTCATAGGTGGCTAGCATTAACATTTAAATTTTGACAAATACCAACTTAAAGAACACAATCAATACTTATAAGATAAAATTCAAGTTTTCCCCAAAGTTCCTTGATATTGTCACCCATTCTAGTTTTCACTGATGGACTGAGACACTGAGAATAAATCCAGGTGTAAATCTGAACTGACATTGGATCAACTCCCATTATATCCTATTTGGTTATTTAATTTTGATGTTGAATATATTTTCTAATTTCTAGGACTCAAAGCTCCAAGGTGCCATTGGGGGCATTGCCCTCAGTTTACTAGCTTATTTCCATTTTGGGAGTGTGTTTCTTAGTAAGATCTTATTTCTGTTATGTGCCTCATTTAAAAAGTGGGACTTTTGCTATTTCCTCCTTCAGGTTTCCAAGATGTATACCTAAACTGTACTATGTTTTTGCTTTAATACTAATACAATTGTCCTTAAGCATTAAAAATATAACACTGTTATACTTGTCTTTAGAGGTAATTTTGAGGAATAAGTAGGAAAAGATTTTGAACAATCCTTCATCACTAAGAGCTGGATAAGTCTTAAAAAAACCATTCTGAATGATTATTTGTTGCTATAATGATCTCTCTTCTTGAGTTCCTATTCTTTCTAGTGACAACATCATGGTGTAACATAGGTTCACTTCATAAAATAAATTAATTGTCTAGACCACATGCTTCTTTGTTCAAAACTCTTAATGACAAATGTCTCAACTCTTTATTGTGCAATATTATTTTAATTCTGTAAGATGTCTTATTGTTTTACCTGGCCTGCCTAAGGCACTTGACTGCACTAACAAAAAGCTGAATAGCCTGTAGCTAGGCAGTAGAGGGATGAGCTGGGCTGGCAAGGAGAAAGAGTAAGTAAGAAGAGAAATATAGGCTAGAAAAAAGACTAGAGAAGAGAAGTAGGGGAAAAGAGAAGGAGATGCCTGGGTCTTGCCAGGCAGGCAGCTGCCAGGCAGACAGACACAGAGTAGGACATACATAATGAAAAGAAGGTTTTTTTTAAAAAAGCAAGGCAAAACATAGATGAAGAGAAACAGGTTAAGTTATATGATCTAGTGGGACAAGCATAAGATAAGGAAGATCAATAATAACTAAAAATAAGTCTCTGTGTCATGATTTGGTAGCTGGTTGGTGGCCCTTCCCCAAAAGCCTGCTCTACTCTCCAATATTCTTTTGATTTGGTCTTCCCTAAAAATCTGAATAATTAGGAAAGCTGTGATAAAGACCATATGATTCTTGAGGGCTGGTTTTGAATTTTAATTTTAAGATGACAGAATAAATATTTGAAGTTTTCTTTTAGGTTTAAATTGTGGGATCATGTACACAAAGTAAATGTTTTTTGTAGAAATTTAAATATTCACTGTTATGAGCCAAAATCAATGTAAATGCTGGGACAATTTCTCATTTACCTTACCCTATATCTACAAAGTAGACATTTATCACTATTATTTTTCTCCTAAACTACATTATAACTTTCAGAGATCCTGATGAACTTATCTAAATTTAATGAATATGTGGTGATGTGACATCACAAATGAGAAGAGAAAAATAATATAGTGTTGCATCTAGATAGTTTTTGAAGTATTTGCAAGTATAAATTTCCTAAAGACATATTGGATTGATTTTTTTGGTTTGTTAATCATAATTATAAGTGATCAGTATGCATCCTGTAGACTATAGAGCTTTCATTAGGGTTTTGAAGGGTATAGGCATTTAGTATATATATATATTTATTTAATTAATTTTTATTGCTCAGTATGGAATCCAAGCATTAAATATGATAGGCAAGTATTCTATCACTAAATTACATACCAGCCCCCAACTTTTTGTACAGATGTTATTTTAAAAAACTATTTCACTTTTGTTTATTTTCAAATAATTAAAGTGTTTTGCTGTCTTAATTCTTGATTGATTTGCATAAGGAATATTTTTAATATGCAAGGAATTTCACAAAATTTTATCCCCCCATGATTATTTTTCTTTATATACTCATGCATAAATACATGTCCACTGTAAAACATAAGAAGATAGGCAAAGTTGTTATTCCTAAAGACAAGTGCTTATCATTGCATAGCTTTACAGTATTCCATTCAAAGTAAACAATGTATCATGAGCAGCTTTCCATGACGAAAGACTAACTTTCATAAAGCTGACCATTATTTTTTAAGACTGTGTGGGTTGTAAGAAGATGTTCTAGAACATATCTTGCCCTTTATCTTGAGCTTTTAGATATAATGTAATGAATATACTACTATTCAAGATGATGCTGGTACACATTTTTAAATGTTCTGATAGTGTGAACCCATATGGTGACACAGCAGGTTGATAGGGTGCACTAAATTTCAGGTATTTGGCAAGTATTACCAAATTACCCTCTTGAAAATTAAAATTCCTCAGGTAATGTAATATCTGGTATTTTCATTAATAATAGCTGATTGTCTTAAATGAAGTAATTTTTGTGTGCTAATATCACAAAAGATCCCATAAGGGCATTATCATTATAATAAAGCTAGATCTCAACTTTCGTTTGACAATTTTAATTGTGCTACATTTCCTTTAATATCATAAATGTACAAACTTATTTAAGGACAAGGTTCTATTGTAAGTATGTCATATTATTCACCAGAAGTTTGAGGTTTGCCTAATAGGCAGAATTTTCTTTAAATTATGTTGAAGAAATTAGTATACGATTTTATCACCATGAATTAAGTATGTCTTTTCAACTACATTTATGAAAGGGCTTATATGTTGAATGTGCTATTTAGTTTTATAGAAGGGGATATTATTGTATAAGAGAAATGGGTTCTCATAAAATACTAGTTTTCTAAATTGGTTTAAATTTTGTAATTCTTCTTCAATCCTATGTAAAATTTAATTGAATATAGATATTTCATGTATATATTTTGTATATATACCTGTAGTTGATTGAATACTGTTGGATATCATAAAATTTATATAGATAAAATTATGTATTTTTTCTGATCAAAACCCAAATATTAATAGGAATTTAAAAAGATCATATTATCTAATACTAATTGATTATAATTCTAAATCTAATTTACAAAATTTACTTTTGTGAAAATAAACAACACACTTTATAGCTTATGGTACTGTCCATTATTAGAGAAACAATACAGGTATTTGTTACATAGCAGAGCCATGGTATTTTCTCAATATGCCATCTGTTTCTGTTAACTTGATATATGCTGGCATTATCTGGAAAAGGACACCTAAATTGAGAATATGTCTCCATCAGAATGGCCTGTAGGCAGAACTGTGAAGCACTTTTTTAGTATTAATAATTGTGTTGGAAGGCCGAGCTCAGTGGAGCTAGTATCATTCCAGAGCTTGAGCTCCTGGACTCTAAACAAAGCAGGCTAAGCAAGCCATGGAGAACAATCAGTAAACAACACTCCCCTTGGCTTCTGCTTCAGTTCCTGCATACAGGTTCCTTCTGCCTTGCTTGAGTTTCTGTCTCAACTTCTCTCAAGGATTAACTTATCTGGAAGTACAAGATGAAATAAACCTTTATCTCCCATAATACTTTTGGTATTTGTTTTATCACAGGAATTGAATGCAAAGTAGATCACTATTTCTTTCAGTTAGTTAATCCACAGACAGTAACTAAAAGCAAAAGGTTATCTCTGATGGATTAAAATTCACATGGGATTCAGTCAGATAGGTTATAAAGTTACATATTTTTTGTTTCTTCAAATAGCATCCAAACTTTATGTGTTTGATATAAAAAGTTATAATAATGGAGGAAGAACAAGAGAGAAGAGCAACAAAATAGATATCTTTACAGTGGAAGCCATTTGGGGGTTATGGAGAAACCTGGTACTATGGAAACTCCCAGAAATACACATGGAATGACAGAAGCTAAGACCCCAAGCAATAATGAAGAGGGTGGCTAAACTGGCGTTCCCTTATAATCAAATTGTTGACTACCCTAATTGTCAACATAGAAGCATCATCCAAAAATTGATGGAATCAGATACAAAGATCCACAGCTAAGCTCTGGGCAGAACTCCCAGTCCAGGGGGAGAGAGGGACGAAGAGGGATCCAAGGGGTTAAGATCATGATGGGGAAACTCACAGAGACAGCTGACCCAAGCTACTAGGAATTCACTGACTCAGGATTGACAAGTAGGGACCCTGCAAGGGACTGAACTAGGCCCCCTCTATGGATGACAGTTGTGTAGCTTGGGCAGTTTTGGGGACCTCTGGCAATGGGACCAGGACTTATTCCTAACATATGAACTGATCTTTTGTAGCACATGCCCTATAGAGGGATACCTTGCTCAGCCTTGATGGTGGGGCTGGTGCTTGTTCCTGCCTGAACTTGATACCCAGACTTTACATCCTTCCTATGGAGGCCTTATTCTATTTGGGGAGTGGATTATGTGGAGGGGAGAAACCAGGGATGAGAAGGAGGAAGTGAGCAAAGGGGAACTGTAGTTGTTATATCTAAAAAATTAAATAAATGTTCAAAAACATAATGAAATATAACCAAGCAAGTGCAACTGATGATTTTATTTGCGATCAGTTTGCTAGGTAGGGCATCTATTTATAAAGAACAAAAATAAAGGTAATAAAATGTACTCAACATATTAATGAAAGAATTTGTGAAGGGGTCATTGTTAAGGTAATGTTTTCATGCACCATTCTAATGATTTGTATTTAGAAAATAGATACTATATTAACACACACTCTTAGTGAGACAATTTCAAATCCTTCTCCAAGTACCAAACTTTAAAATGTTCCCTAGGTACTTAATCAATACGGCTGAGTTACAGAGTGGTTAAGAGCTGATGACATTTGTGCTTTATGATAAAACAAAGTTTATTTTCCATCCTATAATGTACTTAAGTGGATCAGTCAATTTCCTAATTTATGCATTCAGTAGTCCTACTATTCTACAAGTTAGGTTTTTAATTGTTTTTTATTTTCAAGTTTTTGTATATATTTTAGGATAACTGTATCAAGTAGAAATTAGCACCTTGTATGCCCCATAGAAATTTCTGATTCAATAAATATTGTTAGAGTATCAAATTGGTATAAATGGTGCTAAATATATCAGTGGGGGCTGAAAAGAAATCCTTATTTAGTTACTGTTGGCATGTGGGTCAATAACCAACTAATGATGTTGCTGGAATTTATACCTGTACTGTGTCTTGCAGGATGACATTTTTTTCTATTCAAATTTTACTGTTCTTTATTTAAATTGACAATGGTATTTAAAAAAATTCTCATTAGCTTTCATGCCTTAATAACTTCAGAAATCAATTCAAATAGATTTAATAGAAGTTTTAATTCTCTATTTCTAAAAATTTTAATGCAGTATTGAAAAGAGGAATAAAATACTCTAAACTTTCCTTAAGTGCATGAGAGTGAAAATGAGTCTACGTATGTATGTACGTATGTATGTACGTATGTATGTATGTATGTATGTTTCTCTCTGTATATATATATATACATATATATATGCATGTATACATACAGTGTGTTTATGAGTGTTAATTTGTGTGTTGATTATGTACATTTGCTTTGTAGGGCAGTGCCAGAGTGAAAAAAATCTTAATAATAAAAGTAGTTATTAAATAAAGCTATTTGCATTTGAGCCAGTCTCAATCATTTTATCATTTATTGTTATATTTTGACTATTCAGCACTATGGATTTCTATCTCATTTTTAGAAATTTCTGCTTCTGAATGACATAAATTTAAACAATAAGATAAAATTTGAATAATAAATTGCTACTGACTTTTGTTATTTGAATCATGATACCTAAAAATGTCTACAGTTATAGTTCAATTATCTAAGCTGAAGAGAATCAGCAAATGAGATCCACTGCAGCAAACCACAAAGAGCAGACACCTGTGCTCTCTGTTCAGTGAAGACCTAGCTTTTCTGGGAATTAAAGGATTGTGGATATGATAATGGGTGTAGAAAATTGCAGATGTTCATAAATGGCATAGGTCATCAAGCAACAAGCTTAGAGCTATATTTGAGCTATGCTGTATTGAAGGTTGTCAGCTAGGGCTTCACAGTGACTCCCCAAGATAGCACAGCTTTCTGCCATTACTCTTTGTTGTTTACTACAACTTGATGGCAGAATATAATCCTCAATATACCATAGACTTTGATCACAGGACCTGGGGTCACCAAAGAGATAGTAACTGGGAGGTTTTCTCCCTGTTGACTACCTTTAATAATGCTGAAATATGCTTTACAATCTTCTTTTGGAGAAATGCCATCAAAAGTCTTCACAAATGTGAACCTATCACTGACTAGAATGGCCAGACAGCATGACATCACATGTCCATTGATGCAGTGGTGTCTGGGAAGTTATAGGAATAACCAACAGATTTCTAATTGGAATTACATGCCTTTCATTGTTAGCATTATTTGTCAACTTGATATTATCTTGTGTCACCTGAAAGGAGATTCTCATTTGAGAAATTTGCCAGACTAGAATGGTCTATGGGAGATCTTCTTGGTTGTTAATTGTCACAAGAATGTTCAGTCCAGAGTGGGTAACACCATCCCTATGCAGGTGATCCTGGGCTAAATGAAAGATAGCTAAGCAGGCACCACAAGTCAGCAAGCAAGCAGTTTCCGTTTAGTAGTTTAAGGAATTTCTACTTAAAGAGTTTTGGTTTCAGTTCCCTTAATAATTGAGTTCCCTTAATAATAAACTATGACCTGAAAGTATGAGACAAACATTTCTCTTTTCAATTAGCTTTTGACCAGAGTGGTTTTTTTTTTTTTTATCACAGAAACAGAAAGAAAACTAGAGCACACTCCACCAGAGAGACATAATACTTGTTACTATAAACTTGGTTAAGAAAAGATAGCTAGGACACTCACAGCCTTTACTACTATCATTTCCCTAAAATGACACAGAACCAAGCTGACTTTTCAGCACTTATTCCTGTACTCATAGACTAGCATATCTCTTATCTCTTATCAGAGAAGTTTCTTTCTGAAAGAGAGAATGGCTGATACAGGGACTTACAACTTGTCACAGTGTAAGAAATAATTAGGAGTGTGGTGTTCGTTAATCAATAGAATCACCTCATCTCTCCATTTCTCAAACCTCAGGGCATTTTATGGGAAAGTGGAAGTGAATATTCTAAGAGTGAGTGATGAGGAAAGATTGCTGTGAAATAGTCCTGTAGGCATGAGAGATCTGTGAACTTGTGAACTAATAGTTGCCATATTTGGGAGCACCAGACCTGAACAATATTAATCCAGTCCATAGTCACACACGGAGAAGGGAAGAACTCATGAGGTCCCACCCACAACTGTAGATATACTGGTCACTATTGTGCCCCTGGGGAGGAGATTCAGTGTCTTTAGTGTTATAACTCAAGATAGGTTACCCATGCACTAGTTGATGGTGCCTTATACTGATGAACACACAGGAGACAGTAATTGGACACAAATGAGGATGGGAGGTGACATGGGGATATGATCTAAATACATTGTAGTCACATTTGATACTACTAATTAGTAAATAGAAGTTTAAAAAAATAAAATGATGTTTTTTCTGTTTTAGATCTCTTTAGCTATTTACTCAAGAATGATATATCATGATGAATCTAGTCTTAGTTTTTACAGGACACCTTTTACTGTACTACTGTATGCTTTTTTACTGGGAATGAATAGGTGTTCTTTTTCTCCTGGATAACATTATGCAGTTTTAGAGAGTATAATATCCATTCTCCCTAGGGTCAGCTGGAATCTGAATGGACTTTTGATTTCCACTGTTTTGGTGGTTAAGGGAGTAGAGTAAACAAGACAGTATAAGTGAGGAAGAGGTAAAAAAGAAATACTGTGAGTTGTCTCTCATATGCAGTAATATTTCATGTAAAAAAGAAATGAGATGACTAGCATGGAGGAAAGTTGCCAGCAGGATGGGAAGGACAATAGATGTTTATATGAATTGAGAATGACTATCTGTAGAGAAATGACATAAAAAAATCACATTAGTTTGTGTGATAAATAAAAATATAAATTAAAAAGAAAAGACATGACCAGTAAGAAGTATATCTGCATGAATGAAATTGCTACGTTTGAAAAAAGACTAAGAAGTACAATTGTACTTTCATTAGCTTGAGAAAAAGAATTCTTATTTGGCTTTAGGTTTGTCTGCCAAAAATCAGATAGATTATTTTAGCTAGTGCTAATCAGCAGAATTATTCCAAGCAAGAATGAATTAGCACAGAAATCTTTCTACTGAAACCTCTGGTTGTAGTTTTGATTATAGGTAAAGTAAAATTATTATTTTACTCATTTACTTGCTAAATTGTTGATATAATTTAAATAAATAGATGTAAGTACTGTTTATTGTGTACTTGACTATTACTGTGCTTACTGAGACAGGCACCAGGTTTACAGAAGACATTCTATAAAAATATTTCTATACTCTGATCACTTGTATGATCAAGTTTCTATCTAGATATCATCAGTTCCTCACTAACAAGAATGGGAGAGGCCTCTCTCTTAACTCATGGCCAAAGCCATTCCACATAATGTAGCTCTCCCAAAGACTGGGCAATTCTGAGAAAGATATACCTTTGCTGAATTTCAACATGAGGGAAAATCAATAAGGACATTGGAGAATAAGCACTTAGCAATCTACCTGGTACAGAATGGAGGCTGAAATGTGTTTGTTGAATGGCATATTCTTTGCCCAAGTAGAGTCAGCCTTTTAACACTATTTACTGCTGGAGAACTACATTCTTCTTTCTTTCTTAGTCTCTAAATAATTATAAAGAAGCTGGGGAGATGGCTAATGATGCTGTGTATCTGGCATTGAGGCTGTAAAACCTTCTATTTGACACTTAAATATGGTTTTAAAATTATAGCAGAACTCCTAAGATAGAATAACAAATAGAGGTAAGGCCTTTGGGGTTTGTCTTATGTATGGGCCACAGGATTTATATTTTTGATATTCAGTCATAGCCTTGAATATTCAGAAGGGACTAACTAGGCATGGCATGTGCTAATGTAAGTACTAAGCTCAGCCACCTGCATCTTGAGAGTTAGATCTTGCAACTTGCTTCTTGTCAAACCCAGATGATTTTCTTTTAAAGGGACTGCTACAATTCCTAAACATTAGTGTTTTCATATTAGCTTAAGTAAGGGTGGACTATTACTTTTAAACTTAGCAATTTGGTTGTCTGTCACTTAACACTTAATTTGTGAATTTGAAATTAACTCTACAAATTATTGTATTTGATATTTGAAAATAAGTTAAAGTTATAATATAAAGGTTATATTTTATATATATACTCATTATTTATATATTTACTTTAAGACACAAATTTATTAAATTTGAAACAAGAGGGTTGCCAACTGAAGTAACTAGATCTCATTTTGCAGTATGATGATGTACTTCAATGAGATTTTTAAGTTAAATCTATTTGTCTATGTTTGTATTAATTTGAAGGTTTAGCCTAGAATCTATCACTATCAAGTAAAATTTTATTCAGGACATTTCTCTAATATATATGTTTGTGTGTGTGTGTGTGTGTGTGTGTGTGTGTGTGTGTGTGTGTGTTAGCCTTAGTAGATTTCTATAATTTGTAAATGGAGGAATATTTTCTTAGATCTTTGCATTCATTAAATGCAATACAAAATGTAAATTTACAATATATAAATTAAGCAGGTATTGAATTTACTTTAAAAATATAAGATTTTCCTCCACTAGAAGGTTTTAGAAGCTGTGTGCCATTACTCTGAAATTCAAAAACCTAATAAGAAAGGCTTTGAACTAAGAGACCACTTTTCACTTTTCTTGAACTCAATGAGAAATCAGGGTAAGAATATGACATATTGAAATTTTATTCCAACTTGATCTCATCAGAGAACAGGACAAAGAGGATAAACAAAAATGGACTAGGTGCTCTATCTGAGTAGCAATGATAATGAGTGTAATGATTAATAAATGGGATCTTCTAAAGCTGAAAAAGTTCTGTGAGGCAAAAGAAACCATCATTAAGATGAAATGACAGCCTACAAAATGGGAAAAGACCCTCACCAACCCTACATCTGAGTGAGGGATGTTCTCTAAAATATGTAAAGAACTAAGGAAACAAAAGATCAAAAAGCAAATAACCCAGTTTTAAAATGGACTACATAGCTAGAGAATTTTGAACAGAAGAATTACAATTGGCCAAAAGACACCTTAAGAACTGTTCAGCATCATTAGCCATCAGGGAAATGCAAATCAAAACAACTCTGAGATACCATCTTACATCTGTCAGAATGGCAAAGATCAAAAACACTAATGACAGCCTATTCTGAGGGGATGTGGAGTAAGGAGAACACTCCTCCATTGCTGGTGGGAGTGTAAACTTGTACAGCCAATTCGGAAATCAACAATGTGGTTTCTAGGAAAACTGGAAAACCATATACCCAATAATTCAGCAATACCACTCTTGAGCATTTACCTAAAGGACGCATATTTTTTTTACCCTGGGACATTTGCCCAATTATGTTCATTGCAGCATTATTTGTAATAGCCATAATGTGGAAACAACCTAAATGCTCTTCAACTAAAGAATAAATTAAAATAATGTGGGGCATTTACACAATGGAGTACTACTCAGTAGAAAAAAATAATATCCTGAAATTTGCATAGATGGAACTGGAAAAAAATTATCCTAAGTGAGACAACACAGACTCAGAAAGACAAAAATGATATGTTGTCACTCATAAGAGGATTTTAGAAGCAATCTGCAATCTCTAAGCAGCTAGGTAACAAGGAGGAACCTAAGAGAGACATTTATGAATTCCCATTGGAAAGGAAAACAGAGATTTCCTGAGTAAATTGGGTCTGTAGGGGGGAGGGATTATGGGGATGTGGGGAGAGAACATGAGGAAATGAGATAGTTGAGTTGGGAGAGGGACAGAGAGGGAGATAGAGTGACCCACTTTGGGATTAGGGAGAAACCTGATGCTAGGAAAATACCCATGAACCCACAAGATGACCTCAGGTAAAACTCCAAGCATCAGTGGAGAGGGTGCCTAAACTGACCTTCCCCTATAATCAAATTGATGACCACCCTAATTGTCATTATAGAACCTTCATCAAGCAACTTATGTAAGCAGACGCAGAAATTCACAGCTAAGCACTAGTTAGAGCTTCCATTCTAGGCAAAGAGAGTAAAGATTACATGAGCAATGGGTCAAGATCATGATGAGGAAACCCAAAGAAACTGCTGACACCAGATATGAGGAGTTAGCTGACTCTTAACTGATAGCTGGGAAATCTCCATGGGACTAAACAAGGCCCTCTAAAAGTGGATGACAACTAAATGGTCTGGGCAGGTTATGGTACCTCTGGCAGTGATACAAGAATTTATTCCTAGTGCATGAACAGGCTTTATGGAGCCTATTCCCTACAAAGCCTTACTTAGCCTTGATACGAGAAGAAGTGGCTTTGCCCTACCTCAACTGGACATGCCAGGCTGCATTAACTCAATCTGGGAGTCCTAACCCTGTCTCTGAGGAATGGATGAGAAGATGGGGTGGGGGAAGCTGGAGAGAGGACTGGGAAGAGAAAAGGAAGTAAGAGCAATGATCAGTATGTTAATTTTTAATAAAATTTTTTTTTAAAAACCCCAAAGATCTAACCTCAAAAAATATGTTCCACATATTCTCCATTAAGTAAAAGAAGTTGTTTAGTATGACCCCATTTATATATAATAAAACAAAGCAACAGATACATTAATAAACATATAAGCATAGATAAGCTAATGAAAAAGACCCAAGAGAATCATGACAATTTTCCTTTAACAATCATAATCTAGGATAGAGAGTTAAATTAAAAGAAAGTATGATCATGTCAGGGATATATCTTTGGAATATATTATAAAAATATTAAGATTCATTACAACATTTCTCAGTGTGGCTATTTTAATGTATTATTTTGTGTCTATGGTTTATGTCCTTTTTAGAACCAAATACTCGATAAAACAGAGAGACTTAAAGTATTAAGTTTCTGTCCCAGCCTAGCCCTGAGGCCTCAACCCACAGTCTCTTAGTGCCAAAGAATCACACAAATGCTTATTTATATTAATTACAAGTTGTTTAGTCTATAGCTCAGACATATTATTATCTAATTCTTATTCTTTATATTAACCTATATTTCTATCTATGCTTAGCCACATGATGTGGTACCTTTTTGCTCAGGGAAGAATTTTCATCCCGCTTTCTCTGCATCTCACTGTCATCTCCACTTTGTTCTTTGGCTCCCCATAATTCTTCTAGTCTGATTGCCCCACTTCTACTTTCTGTCTAGCTACTTGAACAGTCAGTATTTTATTAAGCAAATATTTATAATGCCAAATATTTACAGTTTACAAAAGCATAATCCCACAGCAGAGTCAAGAGCTCTGACTACTTGAAAATCAAACATCAAATCAAAACAGCCAAAGAAATAACAACAAATGTGTGCCAATAGTAAAATGTGAAAACAGCTTGGGGCATAGGGATGAATGTAGCAGGATACATATCATCTATAATGTGAAGCAAAGAGGATGTAACTAGACAAAGAAAAAGGAGATCCCAATAATAAAAGAAATACTGTGTCAGAGGACAAAGGAATGAATGGGGGTGGGATGAATATTGGGATATATGGTAGAGAGAGAAACTAAAGCCAAATGGACATCCCTTGAAATCTTGCTTCATGCGTTTGTACTGTGCCCCACAGTCATAAAAGGTAAAAACCTTACCTTCAGAGCTTACTTGACATTCTCTCAGCATATTTATTACTATCAGCACAAGCCTTTTCATTCTCAAGACTGTCAAAGTTTAGGCACTGTAGGGTAGTATCTGACCAGATACTTGGAAAGCTATTAAAAGGTTTGGCAGAAAAGGAGCACAAATAAATCTTTATTTATGAGTCATTATTCATGGAGTGGTATAGAACTCTTAAATAAAGCCCACTAGACTAGACAGTGAGAGTCAACCCTTGCAAATAAAGTATTATTTTAATGAAGCTATTCCCAATTTGCATTTATTGTTTGTGTTGTGTGCTTGAGACAGAGATTGTGTGGTCTTCTAGGCTGAAGACCTTTGATAGGCTTTTTACAGAAAATTACATACATTTTTGCAGAAAAATTTAATTTTGATAATATACAAAATTAAAATATGGGAGATAAAAATCAGAATCAAGGGACATATTACTAGATCAGGATATATATTTAATATTTTACAAGTATTGAATATATCACAATTTTGGTTCCAAGTAGAAATGATTGTAAAATATAGACATCTAAATAGCAACATTTTATTTTGAGAAGTCCTTCATCAGACTTTGCTAATAACATTTTTTAACCACACAAAGTTGATTAAAATCCTACATAGGGAACACTTGGGTAATTTATTTTGAGACCTTTTTGTTCCCAAAATTCTTTTCTGGTAAAAAAAAGACGATAACTGCCTTTAAACATTCAAATTAACCAAATTCAAATGTGAAGGTAATTAAACATAAGGTCATACACAATGATGATAAGCTACAGAAGGAGAACTACTTTCAATAAAAAAATCACAGAAACAGGAAACATGAATTTCACACTTCACTTTTGCTCCGTGGGGAGAGAAAACATGTAACATTCTGATTATTGCTGTGAACTAAGACCCCAATCCAAGAACTGTGCTATTTGCAAGTTCAAAATAAGTGACAAAGTAGGAGATTTTTGTCTGTTGATGGCCTTAGGTATGAGTGAAACACAGTCCTTTACTTCTGTTAGCCAACCTATGTTCCTTCAGAATATGTACCCACCGGACTGGGTGGAGCAGAGAGATAACACCTGAGCAGGAGCAACAACTCATTCACACATTTTCAAGAACATTCTGATGATTGTAAAGCTCAGAAATAAAGATTCACTGAATCATCCAGCACAGCAAAAAACATAGTACTTATTGGCTAAGTGTCTTTGGATCAAAAAGTGATAATAATAGTAATTGCAAGTCAGAAGAATGACTCTCAAAAGGATTACATAATATTTAAAGGCCACTAAATGGGTGCAATCATATGAACTCAAGCTTTCTTAATAAGGATGTAGCTTGCTTTCTGATTATTCTAATACTGCTTATTTACTTTAAGATATTCCATAATTCAATTTCTTGACCTGGACACCAAAAATAAATTGTATACATAATTAAATATTTGTATATATATTTTATTTCTACTAATGTTTAAGTGAAATTGTTGTTGTACCAATTATAAATGTATGAAACAAACCAAGAGTGTTATGGACAGCACTTGTGACTCTTTCATATTAAGGAGATTTGTTTTCACATCACATTAGACTTATGTCAATAATGCAAAATGTTTATTTTTATTAAAACTTTGAAATTTCTACCCATCATAAAATTAGATATAATTTGGTATATTTCTAATAATATATTACAAAACATAACATTTTTATAGCTTTAGCAATACCATTTGTATTTTATATGCTGATATACATTTTTAGTTTAAATTTTATATCTGAATGGGCTAACAAGGGCCTACGATTTCCAAAGGGAATAATGATATAAAAAAAATCTCACCAATAAGACTGTTATGTGTTTCAGTGGCAGAATTTGTGTTTATCATACACAGATCCAGTATTTAATTACCAGCAATGTCTTTCTCACAACACTAAAAAAATAAGCAAAGGATAAAATAATCATCCACTACATCAGATACATACCTACAGATGACAGCAACCACTTTCCTATGTCTTGATATAATTATAGTGTTTGATCATCTCAGCTAGGCAGTTCTTACATGGCACCTTGTATGTTACTGTGTACCAGTGGTAAGTTAGAAGGGATATAATGGCAAACTCCTTTCCTTTTCCTGGTTAGACCTAAGCTGGGTATGTTGTCATTCTTAAGTACATTTCTTTCTTTCCTTTCTCACAGCATACACAACTCCCAAAAATGAATATTTTGAAATCTGAACAAGTGCACATTGCCTTTTAAAACATGGCTTGAAGTCATATGACATCATTTCCAATAGAGTTGCAGGCTTACCCAAATTCAAGAGATTATTTCAACTCTCCATAATAGGACAGGCAATGTCACTTAATAAGAACATATGAAACAGGATTATTTGGGTAACCTTCTTTGTAGAAATTTATATAATAAATCCCAATATTTTCTATGGTTAGAGGCATTTTTCTGAGATGTATCATATCGTCTCTCTTGTATTCTCTTTTCTTCTTTGTATAGTATTAAATTATGATTTTTTTCCATATCAAAAGTAGCAGATCTAAAACAAATTGTTTAATTTAGATTTTATTTCAGGATGCAGTCATATTCCCTCACTCCCCCCAATTCCTCTCAGCTCCTTACTTGGGTATTCTAGGCAAGATACTCTGAATCTCCCCCTGATAAACAAGTTACACAGTTATTGTCTTTTTAATCAGAATTTGTGAATGCTGCTATTTAACTTCAGCCCCACTTTTGGGTTTATTTATTAAAATTTAGCCACTTTATTTGTATATAAACCTCTTTCTTTGTGTGTCCATGAGCTTCCCAAGGACATAGCAATTTCCTGTGTTTACCTCACAAGAATAGTCATACATTAGTAATGTATTTGAAAACTTGTTCTTTCAAATTCATTTTTTCTACTTTCAGTGCCACTTAGCTACACTCTTTTCATAAGTTAACGGGTTCCGTGTTATGAATAGCTGCTGTGACACCCTTTGAAAATATTTCCAAACATATTGACCTGATCATCCATATTCCTAAATAACGGTACTGGAAGAGCAGGGCATTGTAGTACAAACTTAGTCCCCATCAAAAAAGAAGATAACAAAAATAAAGAAAAACAGTAAAGCTGCATAACTGAAGTGGCAGATTGTGGTTAAAGCAAGTGAGATGATTTTATAGCTACTTATGAGACACTTATCATCAGACAAACTGCAAACTTTAATGTTCTGAAGGTTGAAGTTTTTGCAGTTATCAAAATACCTATTCAGTTGAATGTGGATTTTTCAGTGATCATGACAGTATACTCACAGAGCATGAGCACTGTCGATAAGATTTTCCAAGGAGGTATACAAAAGTAGTTTTGAGAGTAACTAAAATGATTGTGTCATCATTGATGCTACACATAAAACGGTGTGTCATATGGGTTATCCACAGTAATGGCATGGAGAAACTTTCATAAGAGTCAATATTCACTGTGTTGATTGGCAGGAGACTCACAGCAGGCATGGCAGTGCAACAATTGCATTTACTGTTTCTCTCCTTCTGTAAATGAAACATGAGCTCAAGGAGACAATTCTAGCCCAACATATGCAAATTGTTCTTTCAAGCCCTTTTGTCAATAACATCATCCCTGACTCAAAATCAAGGGCAGACTAAATATGGGATGCTGCAAAATATCCATGAGCATAACTTCTCCAAAAGATGAAGGTGCTTGGTTAAAATAAATGAAATATTGAACTATGAATGGAAGGATCAGTATATATGATTATTTTAAAATATAAAAATTTATTTGCATGGTTTTCTGACTCTATGCCAAGTGACATGCTAGAAGAAACCAACAAGTTCCCATACTTGCATTTCAAATTTTCTTGAAGCTTTGAGAATTAACCTTGAAAATTATCAAATATGTTCACTGCAATGAAAACAGATCTGAATTTGGGGGAGTCATCTGAAGTTTGAAACTGTCAATCTGATTACTTATGTGTTTTTTATTTTTAAAAACAGGTCAATTAGCTCACTGATTTTCCATAAAAATAAAGAGCTAATAGAATTTACTTAGCCTTTTAGCAAGAATCAAAGAGAAAAACTTTATCAGGAAAAATTTCTATATTTTAAAGCTATGTTGCAAGCTATTTTTTCTACTTTTTGTTTGGATCTTGCAGTATTGTTTTTAATTTTTACAGATAGTACTCTGCAGCCAAGGCTGGCCTTGCTATTTTCATTCATTTTATTTTATTTTTAACAAGTTCAACAGCTACAGAGGTTGATTGGCAGTATGCCTCCACAGTGATAGAAGAGATCATCATGCTCCTTCCCAGCGAGAGAGGAATTTTCACAAACTAGATATAGATTGAGCTTTGGCGAAATATATTTGACTCAAATTCACCTTAAGTGCTTAAAAACAGATTGTCCATGACATGTACATGTGCTTCACTATTCCCAAGAAGCAATACCAATTGTATATGCCAAATAACAGATTGTGCTCTATAAAATAAGTAAAACAGGGGATCCTGGCAAGATGAGGTAAAGACACTTGTTTCCAAGCCTAAAAGGAACCTGAGTTTGATCCCAGGCTCTACAAGGTAAGAGGAAACAACTGAACCCCCTGCAAGTTGTACTTGTATCTCCACATGCATCATGTACATGTGCATTCACACACACACACACATACACACACATGTTTATGTTGTTGTTTTATTATTTATAAAATAAACTTTATTATTTATAAAATAAATAAAACTTTTTATTTTAGCATCTTGATTCAGCATGAATTTTGACTCAGAGTGACCACATTAATATGTACTAACATAATAATAAAATATATTTCTAGTCTCTTTACTTAAATTAGAAAGAGTAGAAATAACTGTAATAAAAGTTTTCATGTTACATATACATCTTTTGAATAAGTTTTTTTCCTTTTTTCAGAAATTATTTTAATATATTTCTTCATCATATGCTTGCATTATTATTTGAGAGGTAATCTAAGAACTTACATAAAGTCTTTGATTTTCATAAGAAATCTATGTTGTATTAGTGTCTAGTGTAAGTTTGGGATATTTAAACTAGTAGCTATTCCAGAAATATTATTGAAGTGACTCTTTGTTGCATATTAATGAATGAGTGAAGTCCAAGAGTAACCTAACACACTTTTTAAATGCCAGAGCTTCATCTTCTCAGAACCTCCTCTGAGAAGAGCTGGTTCATCTCCTCCAAGCCTCTGCTATCAATTCATTCTCTGTCATGTCAACAGTTTTGCTACTGTGCGGGAGGAAGTTATGAATCCCCCTTTCCCAGGAAAAACCCTAAAAAGACTGAATCTTTACAGCAAGAATGTGTACATTTATACTTTTCAACAATTTCTCAATTAAAGCTATATGAGAAGCTCAATATGGGCTTCTTATTTCTCAATTTTAGTACTTTGTCCCCAGTTGTCTCATTTTGGATGAGTTTGAACTCTTCTGATCAAGGAAGACAAGTAACAGTATTTTCCTTTCAAACTCTGAGAGGAATGGTGTGACATGAACTCTGTAAATAGGCCCCCACTCTATTAGTTTCACAGTGAGAAATGTGAGATCCCATTTTATTTGTTTGATTTTTTGTTTTTGCTTTTTCATTTTTTTATGCTCAGTTAGAAAGGTAGGTTTTGGCATACAATCCTGCTCCCTCTCACCAGAAACTTGCACGCTTTTTTTTTTTTTTCCTTCTTTATTTTGTATTTATCAAAAAAACAGTAAAAAGAATTTAAAAATGCCGAAGAGTTAACAATAACTATACAGAGGATAATAATCATAAGCATGGCTTATCAAGGGTGGAAATGCAAATAAGATTACTATACATATATTTTCTTTGTGTTCAGCTTTCCCTCTGAATTTTTTTCCATCCCTGTATATCCTATTGAAAGTCTCTTCCCCCTCCCACCACATCTGATCATTTTTCTTCTCTGCAACTCCCCATCCCCTCCCTGGGCAGGGAGCAGACAGTCCTATGGTCACATTGGCCCAGTAATGCTTGGATCAGTCTTCACTCCCGGCCAAATCCAGTTTTGTCCCCCCTCCCTCAAGAGTGAGTCAGGTGTTCCTATAGATGGACTGGGGTTTGAATGGATTAACAAACTGTGGTACATCTACACAATGGAATACTACTCAGCAGTAAGAAAAAATGGTATACTAGCACGCTTTTAAAGACATTAACTAATGGCTTCCCTTTAATAGCATGACAATTTCAGATGCAGAAAATGAACATATTCCCACTACTGTTATAAGCTAATAAGCATGTTGTTTTATAAGTATGTTGTATAACTATGATTATTAGTCACTTTATCCACTGAGTAATTTCTCCAACATACAAATTTCTTTAACATGTTAATATTATTTATATCACCATTACTGACCTATGAGTAACTGTCCTATGAGTAAATATTTATGTGAAGCTTTCTCAGTAGTAGCCAGGACCTGCTGAGTGGTAGAAACTCATTGATCAGCACACAAAAATTAGAAAGTTTTGCTATTGTTATCACTTTTATCATTCTTGTGGTATAGATTTAAAAACTGAGGCTTAATTGGAAGGCTTACTTCCGAACATTGTTTAAAGATAGTAGCAAAATTGACTCTGGGACTTTTTGAATCTAGACATAAAAATTTTTAAGAATGCTGCTACACTGTCTTGAATATAATTTTTGAGTTAGAGTTGTAATAAGGTATTTTCCACCTCATCTACAATAGCACTGCAAATTATTATAGCAAATACTAAAGCGACTTAACAATGAAATTTTGATTTAACATTAGAGTTTGCAATTTTTGTCTTATTATTTAGAAGAAAGTAGTACTTAAAAATGTTGTAATTCTCTCAATATGAAAAGTATAATGAAACTAGAATGAGATATTTAACCCGAATATCCATAGTTTCCCCTGGGCACATAGGACTGTGTTTTGACTTCTCATGAGCTGAGCATAAGCTTAGCTTACCCTTATCCTCTCTCTTCCCACTGATTAGACCTTCATGAGATTCTCCATACACACTCAGACTTTAATCAAAAATTGATCTTAACCCAGCATGAGGCAAGCCTGGCAAGCTATTATTATGGAACAATTACACAGAAATTCCAGACATTTTTCCTAGCTCTTTCATGGTAGGTTGAAGAACTGAATTGCTCGCCATAAGGAAGCAGAAGTTTGTTAGAAGATACAGAAGCTCATGTAGATTTCACTGAATCATTTCCTGGGTGATTGGCTAGAGTGATACTGTCTAGTGATCAAGCTAGATGAAACACAACCAACAGAGGAGGGGAGCAGGTATGGTCACATGTGTAGTCCTCTGAAAGACTAGCTTTCACTGCTACTTTCAGATAAGCAAATCAGATATTCCCATCATTTCTGATTGGCCACTAACTTAAACCTTACTGTTATCATTTCCACTTTATTATCCTATGCATTCTGATGGAAAGAACTGGATAATCCTCAGTCCCTGAAATTTCTCTATCTCAATAATGTAGTATGAAGTTTCTGGCCTGGACTTGGGGGGAGAAAACTGGATTTGCTAGGAGTGGAGGCTGAACTAAGCAATATTGGGACCTTGGGACCTTGGGACCGCCTGCCCATGGGGGGATGGGGAGATGTGGAGAAGAGTGAATGACCTGATATGGTGAGAGGGGGAAGGGACCTTGAATAATAATATACAAGGATAGAAAATGTGACTTCTTTATTCACAATAATAAAAAAAGAAAACTACACATGACTTTTAACTTACAGGAAAGGAACAATGATGCTAACAATATTAACATATAATTTCTATTGGAAAGATCAGCCAATGGATAAAGTGCTTGCTCTGCAAACAAATGGAACTCAGTTTAGATTTCTAGCACTCATGTGAATAACTAGTATAGCTGTATACACTTATAACCCCAGCACTGGAGAATAAGCTACAACATAATCCCTGAGCTCAGGGCCCAACTATCACAGCAGAAATGATGACCTATAGGTTTAGTGGGAGAATTTCTCTAAAGAAAAATAAGATAGTAATAGGTAACACACAAGAGAGACACAAACAGACACAGAGTAAGAGAAATGGAGAGCCTCATGCATATATACAAATGTGTACAGACATACACTTCTTCACACATATACCATACACACACACACACACACACACACACACAAAGAGAGAAAGAGAGAGATAGTGTGAGAGATTAAGACAGAACTATAATTTTTATTTTAGTCCTCATGTCAGTGTCACTATATTAGTCAATGTTCTGTTGGTGTGAAGAGACACCAGGACCATAACAACTATTATAAATAAAAAAAAAATAATTTTGTCTGGCTTACAGTTTCAGAGGTTTAGTCCATTATCGTCATGATGGGAAACATAGCATCATGAGAGCAGAAATGGAGAGATAGCTGATAGTTACACTTCTGATAAGCAACAGGAAGAAAGAAAAAGAGAAAGAATAAGAGAGAGAGAGAGAGAGAGAGAGAGAGAGAGAGAGAGAGAGAGGAAACCCAAAGCTACACCAGTAAGGACCAACTCCAATATGGCTACACTACCTCATCCCTGCCAAATAGCACAAATCCCTAATGATCAAGCAGTCACATATATGAGCTGATGGTGGCCATGTGAACCACCACAGTTACTATTATAAATATAATAGTTACTAGATTTAGGAATTAATTTCAAGAAGGACATGAAATAAGAAAACCTGATTGAATTGACTCCAGAGCTGACTATCCCTTATAGCTGATGATACCTTTTCTCTTGGCTACACCAATTGACCTCGACAGCAACTACATATCTTCTAATGTCCCTGCGCATATTAAAGACAATCATGGTAACAGACCTAGTGGACTCATTTTGAGATTACAAGTAGGATCATGGACTCTTAATTACAGCACTGAAAATGTATATTATTTTTGTGAAAGTCTATACCCAAAGACATCATTAACATTTAATGTTTTACCCACATTTATCCAACTTTGTAGGTTTGACATTTTATACTTTCCTGACCTTTTGGGGCTGTAAAAGAGATATATTCCTTTTTCCTTCTTACTTTTTGTGTCTTAGGAAAAAGAAATCCAACTGGATTATTATTAATAGAAAAATGAAAGTAAAAAAAGGATTCCATTTCTCTTCCATCCTTTTTTCTCCCCCCACCACTATAATTATTGTTGGCTTTACACCAAGACCCTGCGCTGCTTTGTTATTTATCAGTCCATTCTATAAAAATCTCAGACCATATGCAACCTTCCAAATTGGTAAGGATTCATTTGTAGTGCTATTCTTTTATGTTTTGTTTTATGATTGCTGCTACAGCATAGGTAACTTAATAGAATAAAATATCTTCATCTCTTCCAACATTTAAAAAAAGTCTTTTACAAATCTATATTTAACATACTATAATTACTTTTCAGCCTCTTTACTTTCACTTTTCTGAGAAAGGGATAATTTTTTGAATTGTGTGTTTTATATTAAACCTGTGGGATACTCTCTTAATTTTCCTTTTTACTACATTGCAAATTAATCTTTATTTGCTTTTGTATTTTTATATAAAAATATTAACCTTCATTATAAGCTTAAGTGTTGTTTCTATATTTCTAATATTCTTCAAGTTTCATTCATTTTCAGTGAAAACCACACTGAGTGCTATCTTAATATCACACTTCTTGAAATTTTTAGGAATATTTTGTTATTTTTTTTTCAGGTTCAAAAGTAACTGGCACCAGGTGCTGATTTACACATTGATACTTAAGGGATTTTCTTCAGGAGCAGTTTGTGCTAACTTTATATATATATATATATATATATATATATATATATATATATATATATATATATACTTATGTGAAAAAAAGTGCTACACAATGACAATGACAATAAAGTGGGGAAAAAATGAAGCTACTGAAAAGAATGTATGAATATCCTTAATTCAGGCAGAGTAGAAATTTTTTATCTCATTTTACAGCGCTAAATATTTAATTGATTTTTTCTTCTTATATTACTATGAAACTGTAGCCCTGTTTGTGTTTAGTTGGAAAGAGACCCCACACTATTAAACATGTTTATCTTGGCCCAAGACAAGAGGGAGCCTCTTGTCACTGGGTTCTAAAGTAGCATCTTGAATTAGCTGTTGTAAGCTTTGTAAAATGTCATGACAGTTGTCCACCTCAGGGGCTGCTTCTCTCTGAGTGTTTGAAAAACACTGCTTACTATTCTAGGCAAAAAGAACACTTGTAGAAGTGAGTTAGTTTCTGCTTTGTTATTGGACTGATGAGCCTTGGGCAAAGAGGTTACTCAAGAGAGAAGAGTAGAACTGAATTTGAAAGAAACAATTAGCCTTACTTGTCTTTTTGTCCTCTGTTTAAGCCATATAATAATGTCACCTGCTTCCCTATGCCCCATTGCTTCTCTCTCGGAATCTATTGAAATCAGCAAATGGTATCCAAAATAGTACATTCCAGAAAAAAACTGTTTCATGGTCAAATTAAATATTTCCTCCCAATATGAAACTAAACTGCTATATAATAAAAACTACTTAGGTACCTAAAGAATGTTTGTTTGGCTATACTCTTCCAAAGTTTCCTTGAGCTTTTCTCATATTTCTCTTAATACCCAATAGACATGAACCTGGCTTTTAGGTGGTACAATGAGTATGTTAACATTCAAATACTTTTCCCATCTCCTTCAAGGTCTTTGTATTCCCAACCACTGTTTAGCCAGAAAAGCTCTCTCAGAAAGAAACACCACTAAATATCTTTTTAGTGCATGAAGGAGAAAGCATTCTTATTTTTTGCATTTCGTTGCCATGTAGCTTAATAGCCAGTTATTGGGGTTTGATGCTATAATATAAAGGTTAACGTTTATAATAATCACACATTATTTAAAACAATAATATGATACTTGAGCTTGTTATGAAAATTAAGTCAACTAATTTCCATTTTTATAACATCTTGAGCCAACGACTCTGCCTCATTTTTATAGGCAGGGTCACTGTAATTCAAACTCTTGCATTTATAAAATTCATTAAAAATTGACTTATCCTTCTGAAGCATATTGGTCTTTAAATTTTGTATTAGTATGTGTGTGTGGGGTCTATGTTTGTATCTGTTTAACTGTCTGTGTGTGTTTCTGTCTGTAGTTTTATTTATGTATGTATGTGAGTGTGTGTGTGTGTATGTGTGTGTGTGTGTGTGTGTGTGTAGCTATGTGAGCATCAGTGTGTGGGATTCTGTGTATATCTGTGTCAATGTCTGTGTGTAACTGCCTCTGTGTGGGTTAGGGTTCTGCTCAAAGTTTGGAATCAGCAAAGCAAAGAGCTTTTCAGGTATGGGTTCCATATTTTCCTTAGAGGAGCTCTGTGGATCAACAGTTTCAGCATCTTTAATTTTTAGATAAGGTACCTGAGTTTAGAATATGCACTTTCAGTGACCCAAGAGTCTTAGCTACTCAGTGGACAGTCTGCATGCAGAAATGCCACCTTAGTACCCAGGTGCAGTCTCTTTTGCCTCCAGAAACAGCAAAACAACTGAAGTTTTATATCTTCACTTCCATACATTCATTCTTCTAAACAGCAATACCAGAACTGAAGAAACAATATACAAAAGAAATTTTCATTAATTAGTTAAATACCAAAAAAACATTTAAACACTAACACTATTCTGAATCACGCTATTTGAATCTGTAGAGGTGTAGAGGAGCAGGGCCAGAATTGCCAGAATGTGTGTGTGTGTGTGTGTGTGTGTGTGTGTGTGTGTGTGTGTGTGTGTATTCATTCTCACATTTAAGTTCCAAATCTTTCATTAAAATAGAAAGACAGTGTCAACTCATAGGCTCAGTGTCACAACCTAGCACCTGCTTATAAAATGCTCTGAAAATTGTGATCTGCCACATTTTTCTTCATGGGCACTGCTTGCCAAAAATATATGAAAATAGTAAATAGAGAAAGAATTAATATTCAATAGATACTTGAAAATTTATGACTCTCTCACTGAGTGATAATGTGGATGAATTTTGAAGTGAATACCAGGGAAATCTGGTTCTGGACTGTATTATGAGCGTGCCAAGACTGAGTAACTGTAGCCACTGACTGTGGATAGGGAGGGGATTGAAGAGATGTTGAGATGCTAAACCTACTCAGGATTTTTGCTCTGCCCTTTTGGGTAGGGAAAGCAGAAAGGGTGAATAATAGATCCAATAAAGAAACATTTCATTAGATTTTTCATTCTAGTAAAAACATCTCAGTGGAGAGATAAAAGTCCATTTCCTATATTCACCAGAATGGAGACATGATTGTCTAAAGAGTGTGCGTAATTTATAATTCATTTTACTCTAATCTCTTTTTTTTGATGTCTGAGTACAAGGAAAAAAAGAAATAGTTCTTTCATAATATAGTTGGAGGCCATGGAAAATGGACTTTATTTCCAGACATTTTATATTATGAGCTTCATTCTGACAGTCATTTTGAAAGAGAAATGGAAGTGTCAGCTATTAAAAAGGCATTAACTCCCAAATTACAATGACAACATTAACTTTAGTTAGTATATCTACAGGGAAAATCACTCCCTAAATATTTGTCTAAGGATGCATATCTTTTATATTCAAGCCATTCAGCTCTTGTCTTCTATTGTGAAATTGATCTGGAATTGTTATCAGAACTAATAAAGTAACAGAGACTTTTCCAGCTAAGGAAAAACACAGACACCATATAAATTTCATCTGTCTTTGGTTTTACTTTTATTTAGTGATATATATGTCTTATCATACAAATGTACAGAAAATATATAAAATTTTATAGGCTATCCAAGTATGGTATGAAAGACATAATGAAAAAAGAAAAGTACCTTGAATGAAAGTATGTTTGCACTTAAAAATATATAGCAAATGAGCATGAAAATGTAGAATAAATTTTATATACATGTATGTATATTTGTAGACACACACATATACACATACATATACAGAGAGAGAGAGAGAGAGAGAGAGAGAGAGAGAGAGAGAGAGAGAGAGAGAGAGAGACTATTATTAAGAATAATCCAGGTTAAAATCTTGAGTGGAAACTCCTCTTCATGACTGGAAAAATCCATACTCGATCTCCATTAGAGAATTCAGTATTAGATACTCAGTCCTCATCTTTTCACATAGTAGACTACTTTTCTTTTTAAGAAACATCTATATTTGGAAAAGTATAAATCTTCAGAAAACTCTACTAAAACTCCATTAAAGACTTCTTTGTGACTCTTCCCACAGCCCTTCGTTTTGGCTCTATTTTATGATTAAAATATCTTCTAAACATTCTAAGAGAATGGAACTTTTGCTAGACCTCACAGCCAAAAGTTAGTAATACACCTTAAATTCCTCAACTGGAAAGGTTACAGAGCTAGAGGATCAGGAACTGTGCGGTGAAACTCTATCTCCTAGAAATAATGGCTTAAACAGAACGTGAACAGTGACAGCATAACAAGTTCGCGAGGGTTCAATAATTTTTACTTTTCTGTTTATGATCGTCACTGTGAAGTTTTTTTCTAATTTCTCAGGAATGAAGAAAAGGTGACTCAGTGTCTAAATTACTATTTCCCTTCCTAAATCCTCTCTTCATAAACAATACTAGCCCCTTGGGGTCACTTGATTTTCAGGAAAAAAGACTGCATCTCAGGAGTGCAGATAGTGTCAGTTTTTATGATCTTATAAAATCATATGGGAGAAATGGTAAATGATACAAGTGACACTTTAATTCTAATAATTAATTTATGTGTGCTTGCATCTAGATGTCTTCCTCAACCTTTATCCATGTTATATATGTATTTTTCTCTATTTAATTGAAATTTATATATATATATATATATATATATATTCTGATCCTAGTTTTAAATACCTGTTTCCTTCCAGGTCCTTCCCACCTCATCTTTCAAACTCCATGCCTTCTTTTTCTTTCTCTCTCGTTAGATATCAAATAAAATCATACAAACAAACTAGAATAAAGCAAAGCAAACATACAAATAGAAAGGGGAAAAAGAATAGGAAACACACACATGCATACACACACACACATACACCATAAAAACATAAAATTGGAAACCATAATAGATAAACAAAGTGTAAGGAAAAATATTCAGTCAAAGCATTATGTCACATAACATATTCAAATATACTATTAAGATTATTTCAAATTCCTTATCTACTGCTTGGCATGGGGTCTTCCTTAAGTGTAGTTTATATATCTTCAAGGAGGAAAGCACCAAGTAACATCTAAAGGAAGACTTATTAGAATAAACCCTGTCTTCTCAATTAATATTCTAAAAGTTAGAAGGCCAAGGATGGATGTTCTAAGAACTCTAAGAGACTACATTTGACATCCCAGGTTACAATAGCTAGCAAAATAATTAATCACAATAGATGGAGGAATAAAATCATCCTACAATATAACTAAATTTAAGTAATAACTAAACAGAGTTCCAGTGTTACAGAAGGCACCAGAAGAATAACTTCTCCACGAAGAGGTTAACACATCCAACAAAATTTAAGAATAACAGATTGGATTAGAACATAGGAATCGTTCATCTGCTATAAAGTATAAAATAGATATTTCAAGAGAATGGAAACAAGAAGCAGTTTAACATCTGAAATGGAGACATTAAACCAAAAATAGCCAGAAGAGATAAGAAAGGATAGTACATACTTATCAAAACAACAAAGTTGTAATTCTTAAAATCTATGCACCAAACACAAAGACATCCTAGTTTATAAAAGAAACTTCATCCAGCTAAAATTCACCTTGTTTAGAGATAGATTCCTGCACTGAACCTGGAGATCACCATTTCAAGTAGACAGGCTTCTCAGTCATTTTAGGGATCTGCCAGCCTTTTCGGCACCCACTCCCCTAGAGCTATGGTTATACATCCTGCCTCTTTAGTTTCTACATGGGTTCTGGTTCCTAAGCCAGACAAGATCTTTACCAACTGAGCTATTTCCCCAGCTTGACAATTGCTTTTTACTTTGCTTTTGTTTATTATTTTAAATTCTTATGGATCCAAGTAACATTGATATTATGACATTACTACAGTATCTACCTTCAGTTTCCTGATAAGAAAATGGTATCAGTTTCAACACAATAATATGCTCCAATAAAGTCACCAATAATGCATAAGTGTCTCATTAAAGAAAGACTTTTTCCTTGCTGTCATTTAACCGAGAAAGAGACCAGTTTTAAATTATCTGCTTCACTTTCCATAGGTCTCCTCTCCTTTCTCCGTCTGTGGTATGAATCTAAAGCTATGTTTGACTGAAGGTTGTCATGTTAGCGGGTCTCTGCGCCTGTGTCTAGGTTTGTCTGTGTGTGACTGCTCCTAAAAGATGTATTTCTCTCCATGAATACTGAACAGCATAAAAAGCATTATACTGGAGAAGGAAGGAACATTCTACTTTGCAGAAATCTTTAACAGGAATACACCTCAGAAAAGAGAAAATCTCTTAGGTTTTTACCTCTAGACAAATAATAAAAGAAAAATTAAGGACCAATGATAGAGAGAGATTTAATCTCTCCCAAAGATGAGCTTACTCCTTGGTTATACAGTACAAAGTGGTAAGCCGTAAAATCATAGTAACTAAACAAAAATATATAGAACTGCTTGTACTTACATATTTGTGTATCTCCCTTTAGTATACACACACATATATTATATACACACTTAGATCAATTTGGTAGGAAGCAAGAATATAAGAGATTGAAAAAAGTGATGTAATTATATAGTAATTAAATATGCTAAAATTGTATTACTTTAATTGGCTTGAGAAATTCTTACATTTCTTACATTTTTAAAGATTTACTTGTAAATATTTATTCGTGTGTGGGGGGGTTGTAGAATGTTTACATGAATGCAGATGCCTCCATAGGTTAGAAAAGGAACTCCCATCTGATGTGAAAATTACAGGTAGGTATGAACTAAGTCTTCCTCAAGAGCAGAGCTCCTACCCTTGAGGAGCTCCTAACCCATAAAGCATCTGTGAATTGTGATATTATTAATCATCTCATACCTATGTAATTTTAAACAGAGAATTTAGGTATGCAATAACTTAAGCAGACTGCAACAGAAAAGTAAAATCAAGGAAGTGTGTCTATGTTAGTTATCTACCACTTACCTTTTTACTCATATTCCAGTTATCTGTCCCATGTGTCCTAAGATGGGTCAAAGTTATATCTTTAAACTTTATTTTACAATAGCAGTTGATTCACATATGTGTTCTAACTTTGTCTTTCCTTCTTCCATATTGCCAATCATTGTTTAGTCTTCTGGTCATGGCTAAAAGTACAAGCTGATATAATTAACTAAATCTATGACTTTTGAATGATATTCACTGTATAATTCATTCATGACCCTGTGGCATTCATGACTTAAAACAAATCAGGAGGCAACCCAAAAGATCCTTTCATTTGCCTTGTCTTCTCTGGATCTTTGGAGAATCCTAAAGATAATAGAATAATAGTTAATCCCCTAAGTGGGAAGATCATTAAACCACGTTTGCTTTCTGCCCACCTTTTGTTCTGATAGCCAGGAATATGGTATGTAATTGTTCAATATGTATCAAAAACATGATACACAACACTGGCACATACACAGCTCTTATCTTTTCACACTCAGACAAGATATCATTAGTTCATCACACCACTAATTCACTGAATGAAAATGCAAGCTTAGAATTCTTGTCACTTTAGACTTTTAGTCAATCACCAATGAAGTAGCATGTGTAGCCATGTTGATTTACTGTAGTGTGTATGCATGTTTGACTTGTTGACACAAATAAATGCTTTCAAGTATTCTCATTCTCTTTTCCTTTTAAGATTAAATCATGCCCTCAATAATGTCAATTCTACTATCTCTATCATGAAGATGTTTTTAAAATTAAGCTAGTTGTTCAATGTGATTTTAATTTCAAGAAACAATTTCCTTGGATGGAATTTATCTTGAACTATAACTGAGGCAGCATAAAACATTATGAGAATGTACTTGAGTGAACTACTCACTTATCTGTCCTCTGTGGTCATTACAAGAACACATGGTATATTGCTATCCTTAAAGTATTAGCTTATAGCAGCTCTTGCTCAAAATTCATCATTACATTTAAGACTCATAGAGTTAATCCTTAAAATGAATACAATAGTCATATGTTCAACATAATTTCTTAAATATTTTCAAGCTACTGTAACCTGAGTAGTTTAAAATTTTTACTTGAATCTGACTTCACTATTTTTCTATGAAGAGTCCTGGATAAACTGAAAATGACACAGTCCTTTTATTTTTGTCCAAGTTGCCATCATATCAAGGATGACTGTGGCTGAGTGTTAGCATTTTTGATCTATCCATTGTCTATAAAGATAAATGAGCTGTTTTTCTTTTAAGTTAGATGGATTGTTCCATGCTTGTAAATCTTTTACACAGGTCAAATCTAAATGTTAAAATGAAAAACAAATAAACAAAACAATAAAAAATCAAACAAATCAAAATCAAATCAAAAGAAAAATATAAATACAGACATCAATCTGAAAAAAATTGATAAAAAATTATAGTGAATCTCATGATTTTGGCAATTTGTTTACAAATAATTTGTGGCACAGAGAAGCTTAAAATTATAAGCCTAAGGCCACAAAGCTGGTACATGAAAGAACTAGGCTTGAAGCAAGATTTGCTTTCTTTCAAAGATCAATAGGAACACACTCTGGGATTCCAGAATGCAACAAATGGAGAGTCATGTCCTTTAGATTTTCAGGACAGAGAAAACTGAGTTCTTCTCTTTTTCTTAGACAAGAAGCCATACAAGGCTTTAATCCTCACTGTCTATTTGCTTTTGTCACTTCCTTTAGAGATTTTGTCCAGTAAAAAAGGTCTTCTCTACACTGAAAACCCGAATTTTATTTCTTCTCTGTTTCCTTCTAGGAAGTTCATAGTACATAGCTCAAAATCTAGTATTTAAATACCTACTGCATTGAGTGCTTTTTAATTAATTAAAACAGGGGTGCAGGTTTCCTCTTCTACATTTGAGTATCAAGTTTACCCAGGAACAATTATAAAAGTAGATGTCCTTTGTCATTTCTGTGTCTCTCACTTCTGTTGAAATTCAGTTGACTTTAGATGGATAGATTAACATGAAAGATTACAATTTATTTTCATCATCATGGCCATTTTTATGCTCTTCCCATTCTATTTTGATTGTCAAATACTTGACATACATTTTAAAATTAGGCAGCCTAATATCACTTCGGCTAAGAAAGTTTTATATTTTTGTATCTTGATTAACAATGTCACAGGCTTCTTTTTTGGAAAAGATTGCAATAAATCTATTTATCACATTATGTGATTAATAATTTTATTGTTATCTTGACAATATTTATAGCAGAGGTATGGTGAAGAAACAGTCTTTTAAGTCAATAACTATGATAGGCCATTCTTTAGATAGCAGAGAAGGCAGCAGCATTCCAGGTTGTATAGAGCCAATTGGCAAATTACTTTATTTATGGCTCTCAGATCTGTCATTCTACATTTTCTAGATTTTTTTATTGTTTAAATAATATAAATAAATATGAGTAAATATTTATTTATTTATTTTCCTCTTTTTATTATAAATAAGGTCTCATTTTTTTTCCATATGTATTTCCTTGTTCAGACTTCCTTCCCCTCCTGCCCCTCCCAGTCACTATGTCTTCTCACCATCTTATCTTCTCCCCAGCAAGGGCAAGAGGTCCCAAGGTCCCAAAATGGGTTAGTTTAGCATCCACTCCACACAGATCTGCTTTCCTCACCCCAACATCAAGACTGGGTCAGGTGCTTCTCTGGAGGGAATAGGCAACAAAATGCTGGTCCAAGGTGTTTCAGATCCCAAGCTGTTCAGTAGTTGTGGTTTGCAGCTAGGATATGTTTTGCTTTTGACATTTTTGTTTAGAGTCTACTAATGAGTGAGTACACCCCCTGCTTATCTTTTTGGGATTTTGAACCTCGCTCAGGAAAATATTATACATATCCATTTATTTGCCTGCAAATTTTAGGATATCATTTTTTCTTACTGCTGTAGATGTACCACAGTTTGTTAATCCATTCTTCATTTAAGGGGCATCTAGGTTGTTTCCAGGTTCTTGCTATTACAAATAAACCTGCTATGTACATAGTTGTGCTAAGGCCTTTGGAGTGTGAATGTGCATCTTTAGGATATATGCCCAATAGTGGTACTGCTGGATCCTTGGAGAGATTGATTACCAGTTTTCTGAGAAACTTCCATATTGTATTTCAGAGTGGCCAAACAAACTTACACTCCCACCAACAATAGAGGACTGTTCCCCTTGCTCTGCAACCTCTCTAGCATAGGCTGCTATGTGTATCTTTTATTTTAGCCAATCTGACAGGTGTAAGGTAGTACTTAAAGTTGTTTTGATTTGCATTTCTCTTATGGCTAAAGATGATGAACATTTTTTCAAGTGTCTTTCAGCCTTTTGTAATTCTTCTGCTGAGAATTCCCTTTTTAGTTCTGAACCCCATTTTTTAATTGGATTATTTAGGACTTTGGGCTCTAGTTTCTTGAGTTCTCTATATATTTTAGAGGTCAATCCTCTATTACTTGTTGAGTTGGTGAAAATCTTTTCCCATTCTGTAGGCTATCATTTGTCTTATTGACTGTGTCCTTGGCTTTACAGAAGCTTCTTATTTTCAGGATGCCCCACTTATTGATTGTTGTTCTTAGTATTTGTGTTACTGGTGTTATATTTAAGAAGTGGTCATCTGTGGTAATGCCTTGGAGTATATTTCCCACTTTCTGTCAGGGTCACACCCAAGAGTCTTATATAAGTGTCTTGCTAGCAGACAGGCCCTAGGTTTTAGCTATGAGGGGCCCCCTTCACAGACCCCTAAAAGAAGGCACCTCGCAGCCCTGGGACCTACCTTCAGACTTTTTTAAAAAAATAAAAAATACAGAAGAATTCCTAGAGTTGGTATATTATTCAATATTTTGAGTTATTCCTCAACCAGCTGTCCTAAGGCCAGTAGTTTCTCTTTAGTCAAAGGTTATTGCCCAACCTTGAACTGTTTGTCATTTAGTCATTTTAAGGATAGGGCTATTAGATCTGAGAGTTTAATAGCTGTTGTTCCCTGTTTATGTACAGCCTAAATAGTTGATGTCTGTTTTTTTATAATATCTTATAATATTCTCAGAAACATGAATTGGTCTGTTGTTCATATCTCAGATTAGAGGAGTGATATTTTGGGTATTTCATTGCTATAAAAATCACAACCCCATAGATTCACTACCACATTAGCCACATATGACCTGTCCCTTCTTCTCTGTCTTTCTGGCCCTATGAATTCAAGCCATCTCATGCTTTGTTTTATCTGAGATATGGTTTCAATCTTTGGAAACTAGACATCTACCTCCTAAAAAGGCCAATTTGGGTGTCATGATTGTGTTATTATTAATAACATGTTCAGTAGACCTTTAATTATAATGACATGTATTCATACTTTTAGATTTGGCCTTTGTTATTTTATGGAAGTCTGCCAAAAAAATTGTCATTTTATGATTTTTGTTAAAAATTTTTATTCTTTCAAAGCTATTCTATCATCTAGTGCAGTATGATATTTTATGTTAAGCACTGGATCTTCTCATTGTTTTGAAGAGAAATTTACTCCAAAGTGACTTGGAATAACTAGACAATATTTGATTTAGGGCCCTTAAAGAGACCCCCCAGGCATTTCCTGATTGTAAAGGGCTGCCTTGTTTGTCTCTTGTTGATCCAAATCATTGGTCCAATATAGGCCTTTGCTGTATTTTCTTTTTAATATAGAAGTTAGGGGCCTTCTGTTTAGGTCATTCCAGAAGAAACATTAGTTCTCGGAGTGCCCTGTGTGCAATTCCTTCTTATATACCTTGGGTAAGTCTCTGTGAACAGATCTAGAAATGCTTAACTAAAGAGAGAATAAAATATTCTAAATGCATGTTTTACTATCCATTTGGATAGAGACACAGAATTAATGAAAAAGAGTAAAAGAAGGAAGCCATCTCAATGTCAATGCTTCTCTTTCTTGCTGCTTTCTGACTGCAAATGAATGGAATGTGAGAACATTCTTCTACCACTATGGTTTCCCTGGGGCTGGGGTGATAGTTAGATGGCTATATGTATAAAGTGGTTGTTATAACTGGGATTATAACTGTTAGAACTGGGATGACTGTTCAGAAAAGCTCCAGGACACAAAACAACACAGTCTATAGCCCTTGATTTTTGTTGACTCCCATAGTTACATAGTTAGATGCTGTTAATAATGACACAAGTCATCTTAGATGCAAAATAAATAGACATATATCTTGAACCTACATGGAATCAGTCTTCCTGCTGGATGTCTTACATCATATCAGAAGACACTGTGCAGACTTGCATGCTATAATACTTGATGACAAACAGTGTCTGTTAATGTAGTTGTGACAGGACAGTTATGCAGATGACCAAATATTTTGTGATTGGATATATGGCCTTCTCCACAGAAAGAATGTCAAGGATGGCATTGGAAAACTCATTAAAATCTGATGCCTAGGAATGAAATAGGCCCCAGGAAAGAAACATTTGGTTGTTATTTTACTAAATGGTTATGCTGTGAAGCTGTATTTCAGAAACATATGTTCATGCTCATAAATTGCTATTGTTCTATGCTTTTATTAGAGATGCCTCTTTTTTTTACAGTGAGTAATATTAAAAACAGATTTAAAACAGATCAAAATGTCAAGTAAATGTGTATGAAGCATTCAAAGACTATAAAAATATATTATCAATATTTAAAATGGGATAACAACAAACAATGTTATTAAATTGTGAGGTAAGTCAGTTAATGAAATGTTTCAGAAGAAGTGGGATATAAGCTTTTGGGGATGGGAAGATATCAATTTGCTTTCTAAGACAATAGGTTGATCCTCTCTTTTTGCTGGAATAAAATGGTTGAGAAGAAATACTGGAAAATGAAAACAACCACATGGAGAATAATTGCCAACTGTTTTCTGGGTTAGTCACTTTATTAACTATTGTGATAACATACATGACATTAGCTATTGGAAGAAAGGTATATTTTGGCTTATATTTCTGAGAATATAGTCTATATAAGTGGCAAAAGCATTACAGGAGCCTGAGGTTGCTAAACACATCGAATCTATAGGTCAAAGCAGAAAGAAAAAGGAATGGTGATGATAAATGGCCTTGTTTTCTTGTTCCAGGCTGGGGTTCCATACTATATGATGGCAATGGTATTTAAGGCAGATCTTTCAGTTAAATCTTTCTGGAATGTTCTCATAGACAAGTTCAAAGTTCTGAAAAACATTTTTAAATGTTTGTTAGGTGATCCTAATCTAGTTCATATTAGACATTAGCATTGCAACTCTATCCCCTGTGACAGAGATTTACAACATACTATTTAATTATTTTCTTTTTTGTATATTAATGTAATAATATCTATAGACAATATAATCAATAGTACACAAAACCGGCACATCAAAAAAAAAAAAAAAAACTTAAATGGTTTCTATAGATTACTGTACTATAAAAACTAAAATGGGTTATTTCCATTTGCCTCACAAAGAGAACAGGGAGTCCACACATACAACATCAATATAATAAATCAAAAATATCATTTTCAGTCTATACAACCTTCAGTATATATTGGGTACATAAAACAGCTGCATTTTTTAATTACATAATCTCTTTAATTCCAGACTAGTTTTGATTTTAAGTTACATTTATGAATCAAAGAAAGTGTTAAGTTTTATATGTCAAGACACAGATGTTTGTATTTTCATGAGTATGAAAAATATTCAGATCATGTTATTTTTTTTATTATGAATGAAGAAGTCACCCTTTCCATCCTTGTATATCCTTATTCAAGGTCCCTTCCCCTCCCACCACATCAGGTCATTGGGTAGGCTTTTAATGATAGCTTAAATTTCCTTAAGGGTTATAGGACTGTTTAGGTAACTAATCTGTTCTTCATTTAATTTTGGTAAATGGTACTTGTTCAGAATGCTGTCCATTTCTTCTAGGTTTTCCATTTTTGTGGAATACAGATTTTCAAAGTATGATCTCATAATTCTCTGGATTTCCTGGAGGTCCATTGTTATGTCCCCCTTTTCATTTCTGATTTTGTTGATTTGGACATACTCTCTCTGCCTTTTGATTAGTTTGGATAAGGGCTTATCTATCTTGTTGACTTTCTCAAAGAACCAACTCTTAGATTCACTGATTCTTTGTATTGTTCTTTTTATTTCAATTGTTTGATTTCAGCTCTAATTTTGATTATTTCCTGCCATTTACTCTTTCTAGGTGAGTTTGCTTCTTATTGTTCTAAGGCTTTCAGCTGAGCTGTTGGTTCTTTAGTGTGGGATTTCTCTAGGTTTTTCACATAGACATCTAATGCTATAAACTTTCCTCTTAAGACTGTTTTATTGTGTCCCACAGGTTTGGATACGTTGTGAACTCATTTTCATTAAGTTCTAGGAAGACTTTGATTTCTTTCTTAACTTCTTCCTTGACCTAGAGGTGGTTCAGCTGAGTGATGTTTAGTTTCCATGAGTTTGTAGACTTTCTTTGATTTATTAGCCTGTGAGAGTTGATGTGGGATTCGAGCTTTTACATAGGTAGGTGCTCATATATTAGGGGCAAAAATATTCAGGATTGAAATCTCCTATTGACCAATTTTTCCTGTGATGAACAAGTAATGACCATTTTGTCCCTTTTAATTGCTTTTAGCTTAAAGTCTACTTTGTTAGATATTAGGTTGGCAACCCCAGCTTGTTTCTTAGGACCATTTGACTGGAAAATCTTTTCCCAACCCATTATTCTAAGCCTGTGTCTGTCTTTGTGGTTGAGGTGTGTTTCTTGTAGGCAACAGAAGTATGGCTTTTGTTTTTGTATCCATCTTCTTAGTGTGTGTTTTTGTTTTATAGGAGAGTTGAGTCCATTGATATTAAGGGATATTAGTGACCACTGATTGACATTTACTGCTATTTTTGGTGGTAACTTGTTTGTATTTTTTTCTCTGTGGTATTCTTCTGTAGGGTTATTGATTGATTGTGATTTCATGGGTGTATCTGGGGTTTTTAGGTTGGAGATTTTCCTCTAATACTTTTTGTAGTGCTGGATTGGTAGATAGGTATTGTTTCAGTCTGACTTTGTCATGAAATATCTTGTTCACTCCATCTATGGTGATTGATAATTTTGCAGGATATAGTATTCTAGTTTGACAGTCATGCTCTTTTAGTGTCTGTATAACTTCTGACCAAGCCGTTCTAGCTGTCATCTTTTCCATTGAATAGTCAGGTGTTATTCTGACTGGTCTCCCTTTATAGGTAAGTACGCCCTTTTCTTTTGCAGCTCTTAGAATTTTTTCTTTATTCTGTATGTTTTGTGGCTTGATAACTGACTTTTTGGGGGGTCATATCTATTTGGTGTTCTGTAAGCTTCTTGTATCTTTATAGGCATTTCCATCTTCAAGTTAGGAAAGTTTTCTTCTATGATTTTATTAAATATATTATCTGTTCCTTTGAGCTGGTATTCTTCTCCTTCTTCTATTCCTATTATTCTCAAGTTAGGTCTTTTCATGGTGTCCCAGATTTCCTGAACATTTTGTGTTATGACTCTTTTGGTTTTAGTATTTCCTTTGACTGATATATTTATTTGAGCTACTGAGTCTTCCACTTCAGAGATTCTATCTTCTATCTCTTGAATTCTGTTGGTTATGTTTTATCTGTGGTTCTAGCTTTTTTCTTCACATTTTCTGTTTCCATCTTTGCCTCATTTTGTGCCTTTTTTATTGCTTCTATTTCAGTTTTTAGTCCCTTTCATGTTTCTTTCATAGATTTGTTCATCTCTTCCAATATTTTGGTTGTATTTTCTTCTATTTTTGTAAGGGAATTTTTCATATCTTCTTTGAGGGCTTCAATGATCATCATAAAGGTACTTTTGGTGTTGTTTCCTCTTCATTGCTCAGTTCATGTCTTGTTGTTGTAGAACTGCCACTTTCTTCTGGAGTTACCTTGTTGTTCTTTATACTATTATATATATATTTGCACTGGCATCTGACCATGGCTTCAGTTGTTCACGATTAGGTGGCTCCTGGTCAATTATGACAAGAGGGCTTGTGTGTCTTCTGTCACCTCTGAGCAAGGGGTCTGCACAATGTCTAACAGGCTCTGGCCAGGGGTCTGAATTTCAAATCCTTAGTCTTTCTCTGTTGAAGTAGTTGGAGGCGGGGTGGTCATGCAAGTTCCCTTGTCTTAGCAGCTGCTGGGGGAACCCTCGCAGCCAAAATCTATCTCTGTCTGCTACACAGTGTGTTGAGACAGGCACCACAGACCGAACCTGGTCCCGGAACCAGAACTGAACTGGAACACAATTTCCCTGGCAGGGATTTAGGCACTGGAGTCTGCTGACCTCACCTCACCTTTGTGTGGTGTCTGAGTCTGGCTTTCAGAGTCCTCAGTCCTTCTCTGGTGAAGCAGTTGGAGGCGGGGTGGCAGGATAAGTTCCCTTGTCTTAGCAGCAGCTGGGGGAACCCTCATAGCCAAAGTCTATCTCTGTCCTCTAAGGAGTGTGTGGGGACATGTATCACAGACAGAAACTGGTCCCCTTAATTATTTTCACATTTATTTATTTATTTATCTACCTATTTGTCTTTTTCCTTTTATTGAAAACAGCTTTTGTTCTAACATAATGTATCTTGGTTTTCCCTCCCCCGTTCTTCCCAGTTTCTCCCATCTTTCTTTCCATTCAGATGGGTCTCTTTATGTTTTAAATTTGAAAACAAATAGGCTTTTAAAGAAAATATTAAAAAGTAAATATAATAAAAGAAAAATTTAAAAGGAAAAAAATCAAACAAGGTAGAAGCAAAAGTGTTCAAGAAAGGGTGCAGCGAATATGTAAATATTTAGAAAACCACTTATTTACACATTTAGAAATCCAGTAAACAAATGAACACTTAAAGGAACATGTATGGTAAAAAGAGTGAATTGATATATTTATATACATACATATGAATATATGTGAATATATGGATATATGTAATAAAAAGAATTGTAAAATTAACCAAGACATCCTCACAAAACATTATGAGACCAAAAAACAAGAATCCTTCAAACATGCCCTTGAGCGTGTTCTCTGTTGACATCTACTGCTGAACATGAAGCCTACCACTAAGAGTAGTTTGTTTCCACGTGAGATTCATTTGGACCAAACTCATTTTTCAAGTGGTTTTCAACTGGAGATAGGGATGAGGACACCATTTTATAGGGCCCCACCTGGTGCAGATCCTTGAAAGCCCTGTACACACTGCACAGACACTGTTACTTCCTATGTGCATCATTGTTGATTTAGAGGGCCTGTTTCTTTGGAGTCCTTGAACCTTTCTGACAGTTATGCTCTTTATACCTTCTCTTCTGCAGGTTTTCTTAAGCCTGAGGAAAGGATATGATGGAGACATCATGTTGAGAACTAAGTATTTCAAGGTCTCTTAATCTCTGCATAGTTTCTGGATGTGGGTATTTGTTCCCACCTTATGCTGGCTGAAGTTTCTTTGATAATGTCTCAACAAAATAGTATTCTATGAGCATAACACAAAGTTATTAGGAGTCATTTTATTGTGTTCCTTCCTTCTTTCCTTCTTTTTTCTTTCATTTTTCTTCTTTTCTTTCTTGACTTTCATAGCAGTAGTATTTGTTTTTCTTATTTTAACTTAGGTTCATGCACTATGTACCTATGTTTGGTGATTCTTGATCACCAAACAGTGCCATGTATACATTCTTTCTTACTTACCATTATTAATGCTGTGCTAAAACATTATAACCAAATAACTTGGGAAAGAAATGCTTTATTTGGTTTAAAGTTCCATAACATTGTTCATCATCAAAGGAAGTTAGGACAGAAACTCAAACAGGGCAGGAACCTTGAGGCAGGAGCTGACACAGAGGCCATGTAGGGATGCTCCTTATTGGCTTGCTTCTCATGGCTTACTCAGCCTGCTTTCTTAAATAATCCAGGATCATCAGCCCAGGGATGGCCCATCCTCCCACATTAATCACCAGTTAAGAGGATGTGCCACAGGCTTGCTTACAGCTGGAATTTTTGCCACCATTTCTTTGATTCTTTGGTCAAACTGACACAAAACTAGCCAGGATAAATAAGTTTCATCTCATGAAGTGTGCCTTATGTCAAATCAGATATTGGTTGTTTATTCATGCAAACTTTGTATCACTACTGTACTAGTATATCTTGCAGCCAGGTTAGGCTACCTGTTTCTCTGGCCAAAGTGACCTGAAGGTTCCTAGGAATTGCTTGCTGGAGTTAAAGGATGGGATAATGGGATGAGTGGACAGAAGGCAATTTTAGAGGATGATCTGTGTGATTCATTGTAGACAGGGGTAGAGATGAGGCTGCAGCAGGTGGTCTGCTCTGAGCTAGGGTGAGCCTTGGAGATTAGATTGAGAGGAGAGGAAGGAGAGGTATAGATTGACAGCTAGATTACCTGCTTCCATGGTTTGTGTTTGTGTGGGGGGGTAAAGTGTGCCACTCTGTGTATGTGGAAGGCAAAGAAGTATATGTAGGAATCAGTTTTCTACTTATACTATATAATAGATTTGTATAAGTAACCTCATATTGGCAGACCTAGTGACAAGTACCCTTACCTGCTGAGTGTTCTTGCTGTCTCTGAACACACCACTTTAAACTGCATATTCAAAACATGGACTCAAAAGCCTCTTATTTATCTCACAATGCAAAATTTATTTTATACTCATCCCCAGTTCTTCAAAGTTTTAAGAAACTCAACAGTGTTGAAAAGTCTAAAGTCTCATCTATGACTCAGGGCTATCTCTTAAACTGTTTAATATAAAATTTGTCACATTTTCCTAAAATACAATAGCACAGAGAAAATTCTTATGTTTATTTCTAAGAATGATGCTTTAACAGTTACAGATGTGTTTGTAGCTCCTTGTCCACAACTGTAAATTTGCCCACTACTCTCTTTATACAACTGAGCATTTTTCACATCTTTCTGCTTTACTTGCTGTGTTTCCTTGCTATAGACCTGGATTCCTGCCCTCGACAGCACCTGCAACACAGCCTAAGTACTGCCTTATTGGGTGTTTGTTTTACCAAACAAATTATTTCATTACTTTTGAATTCAGCTTCATTCAAGTAGACATGAGCTCAATGCAGCCAGATTTTCCCTCTAGAGTATATCATGAACAAGTTCTAGCCTAGTGATAGAGCCAATGTTCTCCTCTAAAATCTCATGAGATAGATCAATTCTGTCTGCAATTCTGTCAGCATTGTCAGCTTTAAACTACCAGAGCTGTCCATTCATCTCTCTTAAGCATACTTTAGAAACTCTCTAGCCCTCAAATCTAAATTTTTTTTTACTATCGTTTGCAAAAATATCCAATGCCCCCGAGTCATATAGTCAGAATTATAAGAGCCCTACTCTCAACTCTCTTTTGTTCATACTGGTAATATTTTTCATTATTGAGACAGAAGATCTGACAAAAGCAACCTAAGGACTGATTTATCTTCATTCAAAATTTGCAGGCTCAGTCTTTAAAACCCTGAAATGTTAGTTGGCAGGAGTGTGAGGCTGTTGGTCTCATTGTATCTGTAGACAGAAAGTAGAGATTAATTTTGGTACTTCACATTGTTTCTTTCTCATAATTCCATTTGGGAATCCATCCTGTGTGGTGGTGCCATTTGTGCAGAGGTTGAGTTTCCTCTTTGGAATTTATATGAAAAGATCCTCACACACATGTATGTGACACCCCCCCACACCCCGATGAGAATGTATCAAATCAGATTGACAATGCAGATTACCTGTCAGTGTTCTTGACTGAAGGGGAAGTAAAAAAGGAAGCCATGCTCCAGTGTTGTAATTTTCAATAAAAGAATTGTTTCACACCACATAGTTGGACTTATGATTCCACTGTGAATTCAGATTGCCCGGAGTGTTGGTCAAAATAAGGTGTCAGGCTCCATATAACAAAATAAAATTAGAAGATCTAGATGTGATTCACAAATTCAGATTGTTGATGAATTCTCAAATGCTGCTGATTTTTATGATTCTAGAGACCACTGGTGCACATCTGTGCCATTCATGCCAATTCACAGTGTAAGGAACACAGTGACTTTTAATTTCACTGGAAAGAAGCTAGAGAAGTTAAAGGGAAAAGAAAATAATTTTTTTTTTGGCAGAAAATTTTAAGAGCTCTACTATACAAGATACTAAGCATAGTTACAAATAGTTTATTTTACATTTATAAGTTGCTAACATTTGATCTTTAATGATTTTTATTTAAAAGGTATTTTTTAAATGTATATATATATATTCATATACATATATATATATGTACATGAATTAATGTTTCCCCGCTATGTCTCTCCCCAGTCATACCCCAACTTCCCCAACTCTCTCCTCCATCCACTCCTCAGAGAGGGTAAGGACTTTCAGGGGGAGTCAATACAGTTCAGCATATCAAGTTAAGTTAGGACCAAGTTCCTCCCTCTGGTATCAAGGCTGAGCAAAGTATTCCTTTAAAGGGAACGGGCTACACTTCATGGGTTAGGGATAAATTCTGGTCCCACTGCCATAGACCTCACATACTATACTACTGTCTTCCACATCAGAGGGTCTAGTTTGGTCCCATGAAGGTTCCTGAACAATCGATCTAGAGTCAGTTGGCTCCCAATAGCTCAAATCAGCTGTTTCTGTGGGTTTTCTCTTCATGATCTGGACCCCTTTGCTCATCTAATCTCTCCTTCTCTTGAATTGGACTAGGAGCTTGACCCAGTGGTTAGCTATGGATCTCTGCATCTGCTTCCATAAGTTGTTGGATGAATGAATGTTCTGTGATGACAATTAGGTGGTCATCACTTTGATTACAAGGGAAGGCCTTTATTTCTTGGATTCTTAGCTGGTTTCATCTTTGTGTATTCTTTGTATTTTCCTACCATGACATTTCTCCCAAAACCCAAAATGTCTGCTTCTATTAACATATTTATTTTGTTGTTCTTCCACTCTGTCCTTCCCCTAATTCAAACATCTCATTTCCTCATGTTCTCTTCTGACCTCCCCTTACCTCACCCCCATGCTCCCAATTTACTCAGGAGATCTTATCTATTTTCCCTTCCCTGGGGATTCACGAATGTCCTTCTCATGGTACTCCTTGTTACTTAGCTGCTCAGGGGTTGTGAATTGTAGCCTGGTTATTCTTTACTTTACATCTAACATTCATTTATGAGTTAGTACATGCTATGTTTGCCTTTCTGGGTTTGTGCTAATAGAGTATTTTAAGTATTCAAACTAATTAGCACTATTTTTTCTGTCCACTATATATATATATATATATATATATATATATTCTAAAATAGCATGTTGTCAGTGATACATGTATATGCATTTTTGTTTCTAAAGGTAAATAGAAAATTAAACCAATACTTAATAGAACATAAGCTAAAGCATATTGTTAATTAACTGCTGTGTGAAAGGGATTCTATGAAATATTAATGCAAATGCTGGTATAAGATCTTCACATTAGAATACCGGAGATGAAAAGGTATATGAACTAACATGGACAGAGTTGTAGTATTCAATGATGAGCCTTTCTGTAAAGTGGTTTTGGTTTTCTCAAAGAACCAATAATAAAGTAATATGATCAAGTATTGTATTTCAACCACACAGGGATCCTGTATACTGTGAAGCTCAGGGAATGGGTGGATGATTTATAATGCAAGTCTAAATAGGTACAAGAAACATGTGGCTTTTCTTTTGCCACAGCATGCATGCAGCAGCAGAGAAGGGGAGTGCAACAGGAACAAGCATATGCCAAGACAGAAAGGCGTAGGTACACTGTGCAGCAGCGAGGGAGAGGCTCAGTGTATCGGCTAGAGTCCAAGTTCATTGCCAGCAGTTTTCCTCTGATATGCTGCCTTATGTTTGCTCTGCACATGCTCTTATTTAGAATTCTTAGTTGTGTTAGATTTACACTGAAGAAGAAAAACATGTTCTTTCACAACTTAATTATCTCTAGTGCTTTTATTACCTCTCAGACTACTCTATTTGGGCTATAGTGAGAAAATGCCACATACTGGGCAATTGAAACAAAAATTTATTTCTCAGAGTTCTAGACATAATAGGACTGCTTATGGATTTAATTTCCTAGAAGGATTCTCTTTCTGGCTTTCATATGACTATCTTCTAGGACCTGTACACTTATAAAGTCTGAGCAAAGAATATGGGCCTGTAGTGGTTCTTTCATTAAACGCATTAATCTAATTAAATTAGGGCCTATAATTTTCACTTTAACTGATAATAACTAACGTAATTTTAGTGATATCTTTCCTAAATATAGACACATTTGGTCAGTGTCCCTAGCATATGAATCTGAGGAAATCCAGCATATAAGAAAGAACCAGTGAAGACACAAGAGAAGCCCATGAAGCTTACTGTAAAATGAAAGCTAAGTAATTATCTGAGTTACAAACCTTCTGGCTTTGCAGTGAGTTATCCAGATATTGTGTTAGCAATTAATTGATATATTCTATTTATTGATTTGTGTGAGCAAAAATAATTAAGTAACACAAGCAATGCTGTATTTTAAAATTTATATTAAACATATAAGGTGATATAGGTACAATAGCTATTATTTGGAATATGTGTTGTTTATTTTGCAAATTTGATTAATATTACTTTTGAATCTGTGAAATTGCAGAGAGGTCCTACCAAAGTTGACATGCCATTTAAACACCTTTGCTTACTCACCATGTCTAATAATTAAGAAGACAATCTGAATGATATACGGTGAATAAAAAGAAGAGGTTAAATATTTCATTTGGTTTGCCAAGCATATACTGTTATTCAAAGAAACTTCAGAGATATAAAAATCTCAGCGAGATAGAATTACTGATTTTTTTTCCTCTTTACTTTTTCTGATCTTTATTTGTAAGCCCTTGCAACTTAAAAATTAGTTCTTTCCTAAAACTATCTAATCCTTTTCTTTTTTAATGTCAAGCTTTTATATCTCAATAGAATAGAAATTTGATTTGTGTCGGAAGAGAAAAGGAAACCAATCAAATTTTATTTCCCAACTCTGGGAAAGAGAACAGTGATCTATCATCAGATGATAAATAGATTAGTGATATCTCTAATGAGATTAACTAGTTATCAACTTAATTATCTTTGTTAATTTTATGTTCTTTGTCTTCCTAGCTATTTCGTTTATTAGAAAAAAAACTTATATATAATTCTAAAGTCTGTTTTTATATTCAAACTTTCAATGTACATTTTTAGGATAAATAAAACATCAGGGTTGTTATTAAAGGAGAATATATTGGAGTAAGTCATACAATTAAGCTCAAGGTAGAAAAAGGATAAATAGAAACATTTTTGATTGAATAAATGGTAGTGTTTGTGAGATGCTCTGCTGTCCATTTAAAATGTTTATTTGCCAGATGCAAAAATCCACAGTTAAGCACTAGGCTGAGAGCTTCCAGTCCAGTCAAAGAGACAGAGAAAGGATTATATGAACAAAGGGGTCAAAATCATGATGGGGAAACTCACAGAGACAGCTGACCCTAGCTATTGGGATATCACTTCCTGTGGTCTGGTAGTTGGAGAACTTGCATGAGACCTGAATAGGCCCTCTGCATGTCAGTAAGAGTTGAGAGGCTTGGAAAGGTAGTGCGGCCACTGCAAGTGGGACCAGAATTTATCCCTAGTGCATGAATCAATTTTTGGAGTCCATTTCCTTTTTAGGGAGGATACCTTGCTCAGCCTGGATACAGGAGGAAAGGGCTTGGTCCTGCCTCAACTTGATATGACAGACATTGTTGGCTTCCTATGGGAGGCCTTACTCTCTCTGAGGAATGGATGGGGGTGGAGTATGGGGAAGCTGATGAGTGAGTGAGAGAAGAAGAGGGAGGGGAAACTGTAGTTGGCATGTAAAATGAAAAAAAAATAATAAATATATAAATAAAATGATATTTACTTGTATAGGACAGTTTGCTGTCTGAATACTGTTTCACTGGTTATTGCTGCTGCAGATACCTAGCATTTTATGCTGGAGTAAAAGTGGCCCATATATGATAGTGAAATGGATATATGTATATTTAGTAAGCTGCTCTTATAGGTTATTTTAATTGTTTTTAATTTTTGTTTTATTTTAATGTTTTAATTGAAAGGAAATTATGTCACTTTCCCATTCCTTTTCTTTTCTCCAGTTCCTCCCAGTTACACTTTCTTGAATATTTCATGTGACCTCCCACTCTTAAATTGATAGCTTCTTTTGTTTATTATTACATTTATGTATACATATACACATGTATATAAATACATACATATATTATAAATTTAGAAATAGAAGTTTCTGCCCCTCCTGTAGCTCTGAAATAAACACACTGAGGCTGATATTAATTGCAAGTGCTCAATCAATAGCTCAGGCTTATTACTAGCTAGCTGTTACCACTTAACCCATTTCTATTTATTTATGAATTTCCATGAGACTTGTAGCTTTACTTGTGTTCCAGCATGTCTTGCTCTCTTTGTATATTCTGGGTAACATGTTACTTAATGACAGGGGCATATGGCTATCTGGACAATCACCTGAGGTTCTTTTGTAATATTGGGGCATCAAACTTTGCCCTCTAAGGCCTAGTAAAAATGACAGAGTTTTCTGAGAAGCAGGAACATTTGAAAAACTGTTCAACCTTGATGTGGGAAAATTTGGTAGTTGCCATTTTCCATCCTGTTGGTCCACTTTGGACAGTATACTGTCAGCAATTTGAGGCAAGGGCAATATCTCTGCCCAAATGGCTAGCTTTTGTTAAGGAAGGCAAACTCCATATGGAGTTTCCTTGATGTTCATCATCTTTCTTTAAAGTAAAATGGTATTGTTAGGGGGCAGACATGTCTCACTGTCATGAAAAGTCTTATGTTATTAAAAATTTTAAATGCCGCATTTTTTTATGTCTTTGAAGTGTTTGAAGACCATATGTCTGAGTATATCTGGGTATGACCTTGTAAACATACCTAACATGATTATAAGACTGATTAATATAAATGACTATTACCTTGTATTTTTGAATTATATATTACATTTTTAGTTGAGGTGCATAAACAAATTTCCTTAAATGAGAGTAGAAATATTCATGCAGTATAATAAAATTAAATTTACGTCAATATACTATAATCCATACAATGACAAATATCTTAGGCTATTAGTTATTTTTTGTTTTAAGTTAAAAGTAGATTCAATAATCTACTCTTTTATCTTTTTATTTTAATATTCCTCCTTTTTCTCTAGAACAAAATTATTGAAGATTATTGAATTTAATATCTCTTGTTTAGCTTTTTTCCCATTACTAATAACAACTTGTAACCAATCCCATTTTTAATAAAATAAATATCGGCGCTGGAAAGATTGCTCAGAGGTTAAGAGTACTGACTGTCCCTCTGGAGGTCCTGAGTTCAATTTGCAGCAACCACATGATGGCTCACAGCCATCTATGATGACATCTGGTATTCTCTTCTGTATACTGTATACATAATAAGTATTTTAAAAAATTAAAACATTCATAACTCATTTGAGGGAATGTGGACATTATTCTCTAGACTACTTTTTGTTGTTAGTGGGGTATTGTTATCTTTGGGAAATCTTGAGAAAGTCAGGATAATTGTTAGGTCTTGGTTAGAATAGTTTGTGATGCTGGAGCCTTGAAGCTACTTTGGATTCTAGATCAACAGAGCAAGCTCTTTTTTGTGTCTGGTCCCCTTGTTCTGAAAATAAATAAACTTTCAAAGCAACATATATTACACATATGGAATATATGTTGTGTACTAGTCAGTTAAAAATGATTCTTTTATTTTATGTTGAGTAGGTAAAATATATGTTAAATATTTTGTAGTTTTATAGGTTTATTTCTTTATGTCTTTAGTCTGAATTTTCAGGGGTTCTTTCTCAATCAAATCTAGTCCATACCAATCTCTCTTTATTGTGTAATTTTTTTCTAACCACATGAGCCTTTAATCTGCTAAGCAGTATGTCTAGGACCAGAGTCTCTATTTTGGCAGCTGGGTCCACCCTGCTTGGTTCCCTGAGTGCCTAGCTTTAGCTTTATGACAGAGCTACCATATTATGACCTAAGAGCCACATTTACTGCCCCAGGTCTAGAAAGTTTCTGGATCCATGCTGTCACTGGGTAGTATGCCACTTGTTCATGCACCCCATTTAAGGGTTTTACAGGAAAGCTGCATGATTTTTGTGGCAGTAATGAGTCAGGAAGCCATCTCTTAAAGGAGCAACCGCTCTGCTTGCCACTAGCAAACAGAGCTTAGCTCCTACCCAACCCCCTTAAAAGCTGCTATAATGAAACTATGTTTGACTCCATCTTTGTGTGTTAAGAACGTTTTTAAAGCTTTCTCAGGTCTTTTGTGGATATAGGTTCCCCATTTGCATAGTATGTTTTTGATGCTGGAATGTTTATGGTTTCAGTGAAGACCACCCTCCATAGGATAACCAATAAGGGAACTTATTCCTGGGAGGACTAATCCACTTTCTCCCAGTAGTCATTAATTTTTATACAGTTATATCTAGTACTAGAACTCTGCAATATTTTCCCTTTGGAATTGCACCTGTTCGTTGACGTTGTTATTATTTGAGTCTTTTTTTTTTTTTCATGTAGCCATTTTTATGAGAGATAATTACTCAGAACGCTTCCTGGTAGTCTGGCTCTTACAATTTTTCTGCTCCTTTTTTCAATGGTGTTTCCTGAGTCACTAATACAGTAGCTGTGATGTAGATTTGTCTGTTGACCCTGGAATCCCCAAGATCTGTTGATCTCTGTGTTATCTCCTGTTGTGTTTTTTTGGTGATAGTTCCCATTTACTGAAAAGGGGGGGGGCTTCTTTAATGAGCAGTAGAAGTTATACTTCTCTGAGAACATAATGTTGAGATTTAAAATGAATAAATGTTGGTCAGCAAGATGAAGTTCCCAAATTATTTTACAAATACCACTGTTCTTTATTAATATCTTTATATCATTTTTAGTTATTTGTAGCTTATATAATTGCTTCTTTTTAGTATCCCGAAACATGCATCTGTCTCTTGATATACTTCATATATGAATTATGAAAAGACTTGTTGAAGGGTATTATTTAGACTGTAAAATAGAAATAAATAATATTTTCTAATAGTAGCTATCTAAGCTACTTTTAAAAGGTAAAAATCTCAATTTACAAAAATAGGGGTTATCAGTTTGAAATAAAAATTGAATCACACTATACTTTTTTAGCATATGTAGAATATTTAGGTGTCTCATTCATCAACCACTTCAGAACTCATTCTGAGTTTTCAAAATGCTTCAGGCCTTGTGACCTTGGTTTGAATTTACTCATTTGTTTCAACATTATAGAATAAATGATAGAGTCCTTCAAGGGTGGGTATATCCTCATCATTTTACTCTTGTACTTGGTAAATAACAGAGGAGTCAGGGGTTTGGCATTTAACATGTTTGAAGATCCATTAATGACAAAAAAAAACTTTCCTGTCTCCCATTAATCATCATAGGAAAATGGGGAAACTAAGTTGCTTTCTACACTTTGTTAAACTAGGCATATTTTACCTCAGGGTAAGTGTTTAAAACAGGTAAAGAATATTTATAAAAGATGATATCTTTTATCTTATGTAAAAAAGTAAATTTAGTACCAATGATATTAAAAACTAGAAAAGCTCAAGGAAATGCTCTGTTTTCTTTTATATTTATTATTAATAAAGTCTCATTTTTTATCCATGTATCCTCTTGTTCAAACTCCCTTCCTCTTCCCACTCCTCTCAGTCACTCTCTCTCCTCCCCATCTCTCGATCTTCTCCCCAGCCAGGGCAGGAGGTCCCAAGATCCCAAGGTAGCTTAGTTCAGAATCCACTCCAGGCAAATCCATTTTCCTTATTCCAACATTTAGATTGGGTTAGGTGTTTCTCTGCGTGGAATGGGCTCCAAGGTGCAGGTCCAAGGTGCTTCAGATCCCAAGCTGTTCAGTGGTTGTAGTTTGCAACTTGGGTATGCTTTGCTTTTTGTTTAAAATCCACTAATTAGTGAGTACAACACCTGCTTCTCTTTCTGGGGTTGAGATACCTCGCTCAGGAGAATATTCTCCATATCCATCCATTTGCCTGCAAATTTTAGGATATCATTTTTTCTTACTGCTAAGTAGTACAATGGTGTAGATGTACCACAACTTGATAAACCGTTCTTCAGTTGAAGGGTATCTAGGTTGTTTCCAGGTTCTGGCTATTATGAATAATACTGCTATGAGCATATTTTTCAGAGCGAATGTGCATCTCTAGGGTATATGCCTAAGAGTGGTATTGCTGGATCCTTGGGGAGATTGATTCTCAGTTTTCTGAGAAACTGCCATACTTCATTCCAAAGTGGCTGAACAAGTTTACACTCCCACCAACAATGGAGGAGTGTTTCCTTCATTCCTCATCCTCTCAAGCATAGGCTGTCATTTGTGTTTTTAATCTTAGCCATTCTTGCAGGTGTAAGGTGGTATTGCAAAGTTGTTTTGATTTGCAGGAAATGCCATATTTTCATAATCAAGGTGAGACACAAAAGTCCATAAAAACAAAACAAGAAGGGATCAAGTTAATTATAAAATTCATACTGTAAACTGATAGCTTATCATTTTCATCAACTTGACTGAATCTGGAATTTACTGAGTCCACAATGCAGAGCATACCTGTGAGGAATTTTCTTAATCAGATTGTTTAAACTAGGAAGACCCACCCTAACTCTGGACCACATTATGTGGAGATAACCCAGGTAAAAGAAAATGGGTGGAAGAAACATTGCTTTTTGGCTACTTTCCCTCATTCTTACTGGGATGACTATCCTGTTGCAACCAGCATCAAACCCAACTTTTTCATGATTGCAATGTAGAGTGGAGATCAGCATCTCTACAGGAATTCTCCAGAGCTTTAGCACCAACAGAAACTGCAGAGTCATGAGTCACATCAACTACTGCCAGACTTGGTCTTTCTGATATATGACAGAAATCATTAGACTACCTAGACTACAGCATGGGAAAGGTCTAATATCTTGTGTGTGTATGTGTGTGAATGTGTGTGTATGTGTATGTGTGCGCGCACATGTGTGTATTTTTCCAGAATTTTACTGCAGAATAGTGTAAAGTGATTTTCAAATGTTTTTCTTTTATTATTTTATTGAAAAAAATTTTATACAATTTATTTTGATCATATTTTCACTGCCCCATCTCTTCCACATCTTCTCAATCTCCCTTTCCCTCAATTTTTTTCTCTTTCTATTTCATGAACACAAACAAAATAAGAAACATACACAGACACACAGAGAAACAGTCTTCCTCCCTCCAAAAAAAAAAAAAACCCTAAAAGCCCAAAGGGGATATATGATGATATATTTCATATTTTATAAAATGTTAAAAGGCCAACAATACAAAAAATAATAAGTCAGTACAATGCAAAATTAAAAAAACTCTACAAAAATACTGTTGAGTTCATTTTGGGTTAAAAACATACTCTAAAGCATGATTCTATCTAGGGGTCCTAGATATACCTAGTGACTCTGTTGGTAACAAACAATTTTTCCATTTACTAACAAGTATAAATTGCAGATAGCTTCTTGCTAGAGTCCATATTCACTTCACCCTTTTAAATACTGAGACTCCATCTGACTTGAATCTGTATTTTTTTTATACGTTGGAAATATAACTCTGTGAGAGTTCATATATGTATAATTTCTGTTGTGGAGAATACTGTTTCCTTGAAGTCATCTATCACCTCAGGCTTTTACAATCATTTTGCTTCTACTTCCACATGGATCCCTGAGCCCTAAAAGGAGGATTTTGATGAAGTCATCCCATTAAGGGCTGAGTGTTCCAAAGTCTCTCACTCTGTGCATTCTCGTGTTTTTGGACTCCATTTGTTGGTCTCAGACACTACAAAAATTTTCTCTGCTGTTTGCAGAAAGAGGCATTGTTTTGAAAACTTTTAATTTATTTTTATATAAAATGTTGTAAATATAAAACTTAGATACACAAACATGATACCACTTCTTAGTGTGCCTGTATGTGTATGCGTATCCATGCACTTGTGTGTACATATTTGTGTGGGGGGTGTGCATATGTGTGCACCTATATGCTTTGTATATGCTTTCTAGTTTCACTTATATATTTCCAATTGTGGTGTCTGATATATAAAGAAACATACCTTTTTTAAACTAGTGAAATGGCCTCCAAGCAAACAGCAAGCCAGGAGAAAGTGATTCTTATTTCTCACCAAGTAAGGTGAGGTGAGGGACTCCAAGGATGTTTACAACTTCCAGGTGGTGACTACTTAGATGAATAGGTAGACTGGTTGACATTTGGATGCACATTTTTCATGATCTGAATGGCCAGATCCCAGGAGAAGCTATTCTTAAAGACAAAACATTTTTCTCAGAGTTGAAAATATTGAGAAAGAATTTAAGTGCCAACTACATTTTCAACATTTGTTTCAATTATCCAAACTCATATGAAAAGTTTCTTACAAACAAGAAAATAAAAATGTTGAAATTATTCTTTTTCTATTTTTTGGAACTTTATAACTTCTAATCAATGAGAAAGACTCAGTGGCAAATAAAAGCAGAGTTTTAAGTACATGAGGAGACTTGAAAGCATCCAAGAGACTGCACCCAGGAACAGGATCTATTTCAGTGTCTTTCTCACAGAAAAGTTGTAACAGAAGCTAATGTTGGGGCAATATTGGCATTAGTGGGAATATATAATTAAATGTGTTATTAAAACAGTTATTTTGTTTGTATGCAAATCTAAAATCCATATTCTCTAAAACCAAAGATGAATAGTTGTATGTATGTAGGAGTAATCTGTATGTTTTATAATAATTGATCATCTCTTTTCTCTTAAATAGAAGAAACTTCAGTATTCTTTACTATATTTATATTGTGCTGATATTTTTAGCTACCTAAAAGATTTAAAGTGTTCCTTGTTCAGTTCCTTGTAGGCAGCCAAATTGATAAAACTTCATGGTATAGCTTCTCTGACATTTCTAGAAGACACAATCTTACAACAAACTTACTGTTTCTCATGCTCTTACCATCTTTCTACCATTTTCTGCTGTGATCTCTGAGCATGAAAGAGTTGTACTGCAAATGTATCAATTGGGACTGGGCAATACACAGTTTCTTATTTTCTGCCTTTTTATCTGTTTTATGTAATGCTCTTTGTCTGTTGAAAGTAGAAGGTTCTTTGATGAGATGTAAGACCTATACTTACCCTAGGATATAAGCATAAACACTTAGAATTTTGTATAGTAAGTGGTCAGCCCTGAAATAATCATATGTATATAAATACCATTATAAGCACTAAGAATGTTGTTTATATTTACATTATCTCACAACAATAAAAGAAATAGAGGCCATGAATCTGAATGAGAGTAAGAAGGGGTATTTCAGAATGCTTAAAGGGAGAAATGGGAAAAGAAAAAAATACCTAATTATATTTAAATTTGAAGAAAATGAGGCCAATTTTGACAGTAGTTGGGTGTACCTGGTTTGAGGTCAGGATTTGGGCTACCTCTTCGCTCAGGGTCCTGCTTTTCCTCTTGCTAGAGGGGGCCAAGATTGAGAGGATACATCAACACATTTTACACGAAGAATTTAAAGGAAGCAAGTTTAATTTTGTTGTGGAGTGAATAACCTTAAATACTTTTTCCAGAATCTCCTCACAGCCAGAGAAAAGGGCTTTGATTTGTTTTCATTTATGCCTGCAGGCAATGGTTTCTTGCTAGTCAAGGAATGTTGTATCTGCACTGTGCCCTCATCAAGTTCCCAGACAGACTTCAGGTCAGGTTGACTTTTGCAGAAGTACTTAGGAGCACATGTATTAAGACACCAGTTATCACCAGTTTATACTGGCTGAGGTTGGACTGGTCTCCAAGCCCCTTAGAAGCCACTACAGACAGTACTTTGAGTCTAACATTTCTAGGTACTCCACGTATATATAATATACATACAAATAAGCTTCTCGTTTTTAAAAAACGACAAAGCAATCAAAAAAAACCCCTATTTTACCAGAAGTTCTAGCATGATTCACAAAATTAGAAAACACCATCAGAAATCATCCTTAATGTGATTTATTTATTTATTTAGAAAATGAAGTCCTTTTTCCCCCATGTATTCCCTTGCTCTCTGTCCCTTCCCCCTCCCAATCCCTCCATAACTGCCTTTAGCCTGCCTCTTTCCCATCTCCCATCCCCTCCCCCAAAAGACAAAAAGTCCCAGGGTAGATCACCTCAGCATCCATTCCAGCCAGGTCCAATTTCATGATCCTAATGTCATGACTGGGTTAGATGTTCCTCCGGGGAGAATGGGCTCTGAAGCACCAATCCACACATAGAAACACAGTCTGATCCCTCCTCGTGAGGCTCCACATACTGCTCATGTCAGTGTACAGTATTTCTTGAACAGGAAGAAGGATGTTTCTACCACAATAAAACTTCATTTTGCAGAATCATAGAATAAAACACTGGGACTAAGATAAGACATCAAAATTAAAATAAAATGTTCCATTAGCCATAAAAACTCATGTGTCTAATCTTCACACTTAGAACACTGAGGAAAAAGATCACAAATTTGAGGGTAACCTCAGCTAGAAAACAATGTTTAGGCTAGCCTGGTATTTGGGATCTTGTCTCAAAAAGTAAGGATTTCTGAGCCTAGTGCTGTATACTTGTTATATTAGCACTGGTTAAGCTCCACTTTGAATACATACCAAGTTCAAAACCAAACTATATTATATGAGATCTTGTGTTAAAATTAATAGAAAACAAACAGGATATCAACCATATAAATAAATTAACAAGTACAGAAGTTATCATCTGTAGGTTACACTTATTTACATAAGTGAGAAACCAATCAGTAAAGGCTTATAAATTGGTTAAGTGATTGAACAGGTTCTACTAAGTTCTTCCACAGTCATGATGGCAGGAATAAGAGAAAAATGTCATACTCAAAATATAATTAAAATAAATCTATTCCAACTATACCTAACATTTAGAAATTAGAAGTTGACTGTAGAAAGGACTTACTGCTGTGTTGCCTTTATTTGGATTTAAACTCTGAAGCCACGATTGATCTATAGTGGTGGGAAACTATATAGAACTATGCACATGTGAAGATGTCACAATATAAAACAATATGTGTGAGGGAAGACACAAAATGAGTAATAGAAATTTTCTGTCATTTTAGTGTTATGATAATACTATATGCCTTATCACACTTAATCCTCATACAGACATTATGTAGGAAGTGTTTGATTTGTTTAAAATAAAATGCACAAGAAAAATTGTTTTCTTGTGTTGTTATTAGCTGATAGAACAAGAAGTATAAATCTGAGAGCAAAATATTGGTTCTGACTTTAAGCCATTTATTTTTAAATTTTAAATGAGTCACAGCCATTTCCTGTCGAAGGCTTTTTAAAATGAAAATTATATTTCATAGAAATATAGAAAAGATTTCTCTCTTACTTAAGTGACCTACATAGGAGAACTTGAAACCATCTTCAAAAGAGTTTTTGATGTTCACCAGGGTATATACAATCAATCATGTGACTTTCTTTCATAAATTTTTACTTGCTTATAAAATGATATTAATGCATGCCCAGCTTGCTCCTAAAGCACGACTGAAATCTGGGGAAAGTATAAGCCATACTATAAAGTAATTCCATCTCTCACCTAAAATGTTTTGTCTGACACTGGAAATGAAAGCAAATCCTTATCTTCAGTGGTGTAGCTAAAATGTCATGGATTCTCATCTACTATGAGGCAAGATGTACAAATATTTGTTCTGAAAGTAAAAGTCTTTGAAGTGATTAAGGTCTAGCTATAAAAAATTAATTTTACTTGAAACCTCCCGATTGTTCTATTGCCTATTGTTTCCTCTTTATTGTGAAAACTGGGATTAAGCAGGAGTAACTACCGATGTAGTTCTGTGGGTGTAAAGAATGTCATGTAACAACTTGCATAAGATAAAATGACATATTCCACCCTTTCTTTACTCCTTCTAATCCCCCTATGTACATTCTTCTCTCAAATTCATGGCTGTATTATTTCAATTGTGATGAAACACATGCAACCCTCCATTCTCACATACATGTACATATATACTCCTAAATATATAAATAGAATCTAGTCTTCATAATTTATATATCTTATTTATACACCTAATGCATAAGTCTATATAATACTATATGCCCTATCACACTTAATCCTCATGTCTCCAGTATACTCTATGTGTGGTCTAGAGTTTGTATGCCATGGTTGGTATTGATCCAACCTTTTTGTATTTACTCTTCTCTAATACAATAACCCTAACCCTAACTCATTTCTGCTTCCTTCACATCTCCAATCACACACTGTCCTTTTGCCCAGATCCATTCCTCCTCCATTTTTTTTCAGAAAAGAGAAGGTCTCCAGGGATATCAACCAAATACAGCATAACAAGATAAAACTTGTTGAAGCATCAGTTTTCAATAATGTTGAAAATAATGGTTTGAAAACGAGACTGTATTCATAATAAATTTAAAAAAAGAGAAAAAAACTACTTGGAGTAGATGACTTTCATGTTTATCATTTCTTTAAGTCACATATGAATAGTTTCTTCCTAGAGACATAACTACACTGTTTTGAGACAACAAATACCTTATTACAATCAAACAGCCAATGTTGTAAGCATGTAATTAGGAATGGAGTACACTTTTTCAAAAAGACTGATCTTAGGCTTCATTATTTTGGTCCTTTGCCTTTTTATAGTGTGTGAGGGTGGGTCTGGTGTCTGTGTGTCTGTGTGTCTGTGTGTCTGTGTGTCTGTGTATCCGTGTGTGTTGCCAAATGTTTTTTCAGACTTATTTCAAATGCAAAACACTAAATCATGAACCTTTTGACATATTCAGAACAAGTGGTTATAGTAGCTTATAAAATGAGCAAACTCATTTGATTCTTAATTTGGGGAATCAGTTTCTTTGTATGATTGTTAGCATCTGTGGAGAACAAAAAAAGACACAGTTCTATTATTTAGCTTGAATTTAAAACTATACCATGTCAATAACACAATATTCATGCAATCATTTAACTATGTGTTTTGGATGCAAGGTATATGTAGTTACAAATTAACATATGTAGTATTTGACAATGAATGCCCATGAATTGACCTTAAAGTGCCTCTTATTTAAACTGTGTTGCAAATAACTTTAATCCCTACTTTGCTATTCTATGAATTAATTAGGATTAAAAGAAAATAAAAAATATGTTCTTCTCTAGATGAGTTTTATAAGACTATTTTCTAACTCTATATTTGTAATTTTTAATCATGCATTCTTGTTTTCATCTCATATAGTAATAAACAAGCAATACTGCTTCTGTGTCCAGCAATTTTCAACTGAGCCTACACTTAGACATGCAGATACAAAGTTTTTATGTCTACATGTATAACAAATATAATTTAAATGAAAAACTGCAAAGTATTAGAGTCTAGTTAAATAAGATCTCTTATGTAAAACATGAAGAAATCATGGACTAACAGGAGCTAAGTTATTTACATAAATTTATGCATTTATGTGAATCAGTGGATAAATCAATCTGCTTTACTGTTTACTAATAGTCAGGCATAATAATACTCAATATCCATATTTAAATTATCATTTTTAGGCTTTAAATAAACAAATATCTATGGTTAAGCATAGTTTTTACATCGCAACATTAGGAAACTTGCAGTGCCACAGTATTCCCTAATTTAAAACAATTTGAGTTTTTTGTAAGAAAAGAAACAATTTGAACTTTTTAATTTCAAAAATCATAAGGAATATGTGCAGATGGAAAATTTTCCCATTGTTCAGTTCCCACTACTTAAGTCAGCTCTATAGTGCTTGATTTGAAGTTGTCACTTTGCATTTTATATAATAATGCAAAGCTATAGTATGAGAAATCAAAAAAAAATATTGCTAATTATAGCATTTTGTATATTTTATCTATAAAATATGTCATTGAAGTTTGTTTTACTTGTTTCTATGTATTTCTTTGTTGGTATATATTTATAGAAAATCCTTCTTTATTTCATAAGATTGTTTTGTTTTTAATTTACTACTAGACCTTTTGGGTAGATACATTTAAGTCAGATTTATTTGCTTCACTGTTTTTAGTACTTTAAACAAAGCTTCATCAATCCATTTAAAAAATAAACAAAATCAATTGATTGAATTGAGTACTGAGAAGATGACTCTTTATGTAAGTGCTTATCCCACAGATATGAAGGTAGGGCTTCAGGTCCCCATATCTCACATATATGTCACCTCTAGTGACACTTATGTGTAACCTCATTAATGAGGGATGGAAGGGCAGCAGATACCAAGACTTAGCTGACCAACCAATCTAACCAGTGTGTAAGAACCATGTTCCATGGGACACCCAGTCACAAGAAACAAGGAGGAGAGTGATAGAGAAATCAATTCAACAGTGATCTGTCTCATTCTCATATATACATATACAGGGATATATAAATATCCATGTACCAGACACACCATACATTTAACCAATATAGCTTAACACACATGCACACACACACACACACACACACACACACACACACACACACACACACACTTGTTTTTAATGTTTTGTGCCTAGAATGAAAACAATGGAAAAGCAAAGAAAATCATGACTCCAACCCTAGATTGTAGAAGCTTTTCTATGCTGTGATAGGCCTTCATTATTAGATATTATAGATATTAGATAGACTTCATAGGAAGCTCTCCTGATGTCATCTAATTTTGTGAGAGTCTGTGTGAGTTATTAATCGAGTGTACTTTATGTCTATCACAGATGCTATTGTATTCCTAATGTGTAGGATTGTGTCTAAAATAATAAAAATGTTTTGAAATCTTGTTATTTATACTGTGAATGTACCATTCCAAGTCAATTCATGCTCAGTATACTGATATTTTAATATTTAAAATATATAAAGTGAAATTAAATGTAAATATTTTGTAACTCATTTTGAAATATATATCTTGGGCAGGAGAGATGGCTCAGTGGGAAAGAACACTGACTGTTCTTACAGAGTACCTGAGATCAATTTCCAGCATCCACATGGCAGCTGACAACTGTCTGTAATTCCAAGATCTGACACCCTTACACAGTTATACATGCAGGCAAAACACCAATTCACATAAAATAAAAATAGATATTTTAGTGGCTGAAGAGATGGCTCAGCAGTTTTGAGCACTGACTGCTCTCCCAGAGGATCAGGGTTCAATTCTCAGCACCCACATGGCAGCTCAAACTGTCTGTAGTCCCAGTTCACAGTTCTAGGCAAACACCAAGACAAATAAATAAATAAAAGTTAAAAAAAGAAATATATATCTTAATTTCATGAATTCAAACTATAATTCTCTAACAAATTTTTGAGATAAGGTTTTTCTGTGTATCTCTAGAATTTACTCTGTAGACCTGGACGGCTTCAAATTCATAGAGATCTGTCTACCTCTGCCTCCCAGATGCTGAGATGAAAGGCATTTACCTACACTGCTCAGTTTTTATTAGAAATTGCACTACACTGTACTAGAGTGGCTTGAACCTGTGTGTATAGAAATAAGGAGACAGGAACATACTGTGCACCAGAGAAGTCAGATTGGGAAGTTTTGAATGAATCTACTTTCAAACCTTTTCCATTTGTTACTTGGGGTCACTAAGGGAGTTAACTCTAACAGACAGATGAATCTTTCCTCCTACCAGAAAATTATCATGTTTCATTTTCATAATTCTACACATTTTCAAAAAGCAAAACAATAATTTTGAATATTTATTTTATACATAAAAATTACTTCTTAGATTCTCAATAGGAATTTGCACATAATTTTAGCATTTGAGTCTCTAAGAACAACTGGTATGAGCATATACATGGTATTGGAAATCCTAAGAAATAACTTCTAGTGCTTTAAATAGGATATTGTAACTTAACTATTTCTCAACAGTTATATATTTTGCTGCTGAATTAATAGCATCTTTGATCATATACTTATCCTATTTTTATATATAAGTCTAAGGGCAAGATACATTATGGAAATTAACTATTCTGTTATTGGTACCCAGGAAGCTAGTTATGTAACAAAAGAAGGTATGGTTAGGATCTGGAATGGTGTACAACAACAAGCTAGAATGTCTCCTTCGGGCTCTTCGATGCTCTACCTATGCCCTGTGCCCTGGTCTTGAGTAACCAGCAGGAGCTCAAGGGAGGGATCTAGTCTCTGTTCAGATGCCAGGTAACAAAATTCTTTTGGGTGTCAGCCTCAGATAGGCTTTCTCCCAGAGTTTAGGAAAGGCAGTGAATGGATGGATCTGTTTATCTGGGGGTATTCAAATGAATCTACTTACATCATTATTTCTATATGTCAATGTCTCTTTATACTTTCTCATTCTCCTCTTCTCTTTTTCCTCATTTTCTATGTTGCAAAGCTTCATATATCTCAGAGAGTGGAGTGAAAATTAGTCTGTGGAAATTAAGGCTATTTATTGCTTGAATGTCTCATGGAGTTGGATTGAGTGGGTGGAGAAGTTGCCTAGCACATGGGAGAAATTGTGCCCAGTAAATAATCAAAGCATTGCTAAGCCATGGAAATAGATCCCAAAATTGTAAGTGGTGGGAGAAAATGTGTGACATCACACAGAAATCAGCCACATCATTCAAAAGGCAATAATGCCAAGACATCTTCCATTCCTTGGTTTCAATCCTCAATCAGAGTAGGTTGACATTTCTGTAATAGCTGAATTTTACATGCATGATCCTGCAACCTGCAACAAGGATGAACTGACATTTTAGGCTAAATATTAAGATGAAGGTTGGAGAAAACTTTTTATGAAGTGAGTAGAACTTTTCCCCACACATTATATGCCTTTCTTTTTTTAAAAAAAAAATATTCAAACTTTTTTATTTCTCAGTTTTACATGACTTATTATATTTTCTTTAATTTATTCCTTTTTAAGAATTTTAGTATTATTTGACCCTCTATTAATTCTCTCCCAAGCCTATGCATTTTTAAAACATATTATAATCCATTTAGAGGATTATTTGTCTGAATTTGTTTCATTTTATATCTTTAAACCTTTTTATCAATATGAGAAAAATCCATAAACATAGAATGTGCTCTTTAATGTGGCCTATGTATGAGTGTGGGAATTTCATATATATATATATATATACATATATAAAACATAAGCTCACCTTTATTTGTATATTGCTATATTCTTTGTCAAAACTAGAGCTAACCCTTTTTCTTCCTTTTTTGTTAATTAAAAAAATAAATGTTTAATTGAAATTGAATTGTTTTACTTTCTCTCCTCTCCTTCCTCCCTCTCACCCCTCCCAGTTGCCTTTCTTATAACCTATCTGTTTTATGCCATTTTGGCTTAAGTTTTCTTTTATTTTCTGGTATTGACTAGTCACTAAATTTTGAGTATAATTTCAACAGAACTGGAGAAGCTCAAGCCAAAATATACCCCCACCACATCCAATTGTCTTCATCAGGTGCACAGTAAAGTCTAACATTGGCTTGACTTTGAATATGAGGGATTGATAGATGGAAGCAGTTACATGGTGTGTTTAGCAACAGCGGCAAATATAGGTACATGGAAGATATCTGTTGGAAATGAATACACCTTTTAATCAACAGAAACCTGACAGCCTCTTCTTGACACACTGCCCTGCCTTTTATTAGAATATATTCTTCTTTATTCAGCTACAATTATTTAGTAAAATTTTAAACTTAATTTTTGTGCAGAAACTTTTTAATCTTAGCAAAATTATGTTAGTATTTCTACACCTTAGTGTTCTAGTAACACAACAGTTATTACTAGCACATACTTATTGTATGCATTAAGGCTTGGAAAATATTACTCCTTTTGCTGGGTCTCTTGCTGGATTTAACACATAATCATCCCTCAAGACTGCATTTACCTAACTGTTAGGTTTCTGGAGAGAATTTCTTGACCAGGACATGACTTTACTCTTTCCAAGAAGTAATATCATCATTAGTACCCTTTGTCCAATGTTTGCTTGTCATTGGTGGATGATTTTAAAAGCAACTTATTTTATTCATGTTACTAGGATAGTTCAATAACAATAAAAGTTCTTATCTTCAGAATTTATGTTTTGATGGTCATGGGACTCAGCATGGTGGCTGATTGATTTTAAAATTAGTATATATCTTTTTAAAATTTATAGAAATTTATTTGATAAATGAATAATTCCAGTTGTGATAGTTAAGTTTATTAAGCCTTTTTCTACTGCATAGACTTGTGTAATACTTCCAAACAGTCGCTGGTTTTAGCAACTTTAGCAAAATGTATCATTTTTAATTTTGTTACATAACTTTCAACAATTCTAAAATTTTCGAAGCTAAGTATCACACAATAAATTAGTTTTAGAATTGCTTCTTAGTATACATGAGATATTTGTGGCCAATTCTCAGACTTAGTGCATTGCCCAAGAAACTGCTAATCATATCAAGCAGTTTTATCACCATATGTTTCTCATTGTAAGCTTTACAGTATGTTCTCTGCCCTTCCAGGAGATATAAGAGTTTCCACCTACAAAGAGGCAAGAATAAGGAAGCATCCTAAATTAAAGCTTATGTTGTTGCTATATCCATATGCTTTAATAAAGGTAGGAACTATTGTGGTGAACATATATTTATAAATATATACTAGGATATCAGATGACAGAGACTTCCAGCCTTTTTGTTTGTTTGTGTTTGTTTTGCTTTTTCAAGACAGAGCTTTCTGTGTAACAGTCTCTTGGAACTCACTCTGTAGACCAAGCAGGCCTTAAACTGATAGAGATCCACCTGGCTCTGCCTCCCAAGTGTTGGGATTAACTTTGTGTGCCACCACAGCCTGACTGTAGGCCTTGAACTCAAAGAGATTTAGATGGATTTCTGTCTCTGAGTGATGGAATTAAAGGCCTAGGTTACCACTACCTGACCTTCATTGCTTGGCTGTGGGTATTTCTGTCCTCTGATATTCCAGACTAATTTTATTAAATGTACAATATAACACCACAAGCTATGATCCAAAAGGCCTTCATATATTTATATTTCTTTTCCCAGTAATAGGCAATAATGTCTACATATGTTGTGTTTTTATACTTACTTCCATTACAGTTCTTACTGAAAATATATTAGCATCAAAGACTGAGAAACTCAGGTATCTATGAGAATAAAAAAAATGGTTCAGAATGAGGTTGGATATTAAAGTGGCTAAGAAAGGTTGCAGTAGTAGGTGCTTCTGTAAGACTCATAGCATTACTAGCCAGCAGTATTTAGTTGGGTTTAAAGTACCAGGCATAGTTTCCATCCTACTAAGTGGGTCATCAGTCCAATTAGACAGTTGTTAGTTACCATCAAGTTATAAATGTCACTGAGCCTGATTGTACATTCTGCTTGCCAGCCTAGATCCTGTTTCCTCCTGACCTTACACTGAGGATACCAAATCCAATCTGTAGGTTCAGTCCAGTCTGGACACACTATGCTCTTGCCCAGATGGTAAATCTGCCCAATTTCACCTTGTCCACAAACTGACCAATTTTCAGACTTAACCTAGTTTACGTATCTTTTTTGCTTGCTGAGTCAGGTGACGTCTATCTGTGCCATGTGCATAGTCCTGGCTTCGTCTTCTTAAAAATTTATTATTGAAATACATTTGGAGACTAATTGTCTAGTCCAAACTATTCATATTCTAAATGGAACAATGAAACTATGTCAAATATAGGCAATTTTTTCTGTATCAAACACTGTCATAATGGCAGACACATAGGGAAAAAAATCAGCTTTTACTAGAATTTTCTTGTTGTTGTTGTTTCTTTGTGTAGCTCTGACTGTCTTGGAACTTATACTTCAACTCAAAGATCTGCCTGTCTCTCTTCTGATCACTGAGATTAAAGGCATGTGTCAATCCATGGCATTAAGCTCTTTTTTTTTCTCTATTAGATTTTTGAGTTTAAAATGTGGAAAGATAAATTTATATAAAATTATTCTAGAAATGTTTTAATAATCAAATCCCTGAGTCTCTCAGTTTTGGAATATTAAAATGTAAATATAATAAAACTACAAGGCAAAGTTTTATATTGTGTGTCATCCGTAAACTATAACAAACATTTGGTCCTTTTAGTTTCAATATTTTGGAATATTTTTGTTGTTAACAAACTGAAAATTTGTTTATAGAAATCAAGAAAGCATTTAAATATTTTTGCATTCTAGTATATAAATTTCATGTTAATTCAATTAATGTCACTAGGCTAAAAAAGCAATAATGTGATTCAAATGGTCAAACCAAGAAAAATAATTATATATATTTATTTATACATTAGCGGTATACCTCATATATGTTATATTTTACACTGATTACTTAGAAAATATTTATGCAAGATAAAAAATGGATACATAATACTTTGTTTAACTTAGAATTTTTTAAATTTTGGAACTATTTTGAAAATATTGATTAACACCATTGTATAAATCTGTTATATTGTTAGATTTACTTCTTGAGAGAAGACTAATAATTTTACTGCAAAGGGCATAAATATTCTTTTTGGTTAGATGAGCACTAATACATCTTTCTTGCAAAGGTCATGCCTCTTCATCACAAAAGTGATGTATCTCAGCTTACTAAGTCCTTTGGAAGCTACTTTACTCTGTAATATTGTGATGTGTGGAAAGTTATATAGTTCACAATTTAGAACTAGAACAATATTTTGATACTTAAGTATGTTTAGGTATAACATTGCTAATGGTGCCGGAACAAAATAGAAAAAAATAACAGTTTATTTTTCCACTTTTTAATATATATATATATTATATATTAAAAAATATATATATATTTGTGCATTCTGACTTCCTAAAGATGTGCGTTCACACCCCAAAAAGCATTAGTTCAGCTATGTTCATAGCAGCATTATTTGTAATAGCAAGAACCTGGAAACAACCTAGATGTCCCTCAACTGAAGAATGGATTAACAAGCTGTGGTACATCTACAAACTGGAGTACTACTCAGCAGTAAGAAAAAAAATGGTAGCCTAAAATTTGCAGGCAAATGGATGGAGTTAGAGAATATCCTCCTGAGAGAGGTATCACTAACCCAAAAAAATAAGCAGAGGATGTACTCACTCATTAGTGGACTTAAAAAAAAAAAGATACTATTGTATACAAAATCTCAAGGCTAGAACATAGCTAAATTACACAGTGTCTCAATTCTTGATGTCATCTGGCAGGGCTGTGGGTGAGGAAAGACTTGTTCTCTCTCTCTCTTTTTTTTTTCAGGGGATCAGAGTTTTATTTTATTTTATTATTATGAACAAAGAAGTCACACTTTCTTTCCTTGTATATCCTTATTCAAGGTCCCTTCCCCCTCCCACCACATCAGGTCATTCTCTCTTCTCCACAACTCCCCATTCCCTCCCTGGTTAGGTGGCAGGCAGTCCAAAGGTCCCACTGTCCCAATATTACTTTGTTCAGCCTCCACTCCTGGCAGGTCCAGTTTTCTCCCCCCAGCCTCAAGAATGAGTCAGATGTTCCTCTAGGGGGAGTGGGATCCAAGGAGTCAGTCCAAGGTGTTTCTGATCCCAAGCTGTTCAGTGGTTGTGGTTTGCAGCTTGGACATGCTTTGCTTTTTTCTTGTTTGTTTTTTTTTGTTTTTTTGTTTGTTTGTTTGTTTAGAGTCCACTAATGAGTGAGTCCATCCCCTGTTTATCTTTCTGGGTTTGTGATACCTCACTCAGGAGGATATTCTCCAAATCCATCCATTTGCCTGCAAATTTTAGGATATCATTTTTTTCTTACTGCTGAGTAGTACTCCATTGTGTAGATGTACCACAGTTTGTTAATCCATTCTTCAGTTGAGGGACATCTAGGTTGTTTCCAGGTTCTTGCTATTACAAATAATGCTGCTATGAACATAATTGAACTAATGCCTTTGGAGTGTGACTGTGCATCTTTAGGGTATACACCCAGAAGATTGCTGAGTCACTGGGAAGATTGATTCTCAGTTTTCTGAGAAAAGACTTGTTTACTTTAAGGGTCTGGCCACAGGGAGTTTAATTATGTTCCAGTAAGTAAATGAGCAGCATGAATGGGCAATTTTGTGAATGGAGAGATCAAAAGAGTAGGTATAAATCTGAGAGGACTGGTAACTGAGTTTGACGGGGTGCATGATGTAAAATCACCAAATAATAAATAAAAAAGTATATTCCATATGTAACTATATATGTATAAATGCATTTTCATAAAATATAAATTCTTTTCTATCTGTCTTTTTTTATTGTAAATAAAGTCACATTTTCTATGTGTGTATATCCTTATTCAAGGTCTCTTCCCCCTCCCACACCCTCCAGTCACTCTCTCTTCTCCATATCTCCCCAGCTCTTCCCCAGCAAGGGCAGGAGGTCCCAAGTTCCCAATATTGCTCAGTTCAGCATCCACTCCTGGCAGATCCAGTTTCCTCACCCCAATATCAAGACTGAGTCAGGTGAAACGTAAATTATGGTTTGTGTTTAATGAAAACTCAGAGCCAGATAGTAGAAAAAAGCTGGATTATCAGAGAGAAAACAGACCACAGTCACATCTCACCCAGTTAAATTCTCAGGGTAACAACTATCTTCCAGATTCCTGAGCCTCACTCTTCTTCACTTCTACAGAATAATTCTGTCTTCCTATGCCTACCTTAAATACCTCTTTGCCCAATTGCTTCATTTTGGGGTTCAACTCTGCATCATATTTTTGACTTAAGATTAAAGATGTGAGCTACTATTGTCTGGTACTTAGGCTCTGAACTCACAGAAACACAAAAATATCTCTGTCTCTGGAGTTATGAGATTAAAAACATAGGTAACCCTCTGGTCTTTCCTGTGCTGTGATTAAAAACCTGGCTTACCATTATCTAACTCTCCTGATTTGACTGTGGATAGATCTGATATCTGTTATTCCAGACAGGTTTTATTAAATATAAAACATATCACTACATTATCATGTTATAATGCTATACTATCTCTTAGTTAACTTAAGAGACATTATATGCATAAAGATGAATGAGAACATTCTTGGCTTTACTTCTGAGCACATGACAAACTTTATCTTCCCTTTCAGAAACTCTGCCTATACTATGCCATTCCAGGGGACTGTGTTTGAACTTCACAAATGTATCAAATAATGGATGAGGGTATTTATCTCAGAACTGCACATGATACTCCCTTGGCACAGCAGTTATTTGGCTTATTGAGAGAATATAAATTACTACAGCCCACTATTTGCAATCTTAGATGAAAAATAACCTGAAGAAGTAGCTCAGCAGTTAAGAATACTTGTTGCTCTTGCAAAAAAACCCCAGCTTTCCATTTCCAGCAGCTATGTGGTGGCCCACAAGAATCTGTAACTCCAGTTCTAGGAGATCCATTGCTGTCTTCTGGATCCTTAAAAAACAAACATGTGTGGTACAGATACTGACAAACACACATTCACACAAAATAAAAATAAATTTAAAACATGATAAAATGTATTTATTAGCCTTGAATGTATTTGATATACAGCTGCAAAAACTCAGAGTTCTAAATGTGTTTCATTAAATAACCATAGTGCATAAATGATGAAATACATGTATTGTGGGAAAACTGTTGTGATGCATAGATAAGAGTTTGCTTTTGATACTGGAAGTCAAGAGCTATTAATTTTGATTGTCACATTGCATAATGTGAGATTAGTAGATTGTGTCTGAGTTACCAAAGTATGTGAAGATGTTGCATTGATTTTAGTAAAACCTAAGGTGTAAATTGATTTTACTATTTTTAATTAAGCATGACTGTATGTGTATAAATTTATTTATATGAGTACAGTACCACTGGAGGCCAAAAGAGGGAGTCACATGCCCTGGAACTTGAGTTATAGGTTGTAAGAAAGGCTCAAATGTTTGCTGGTAACCTAACTTAGGTCTTCTGTGGGAGCAGTAAATGTTCTTAATTGCTGAGTAAATGTTCTTAATTGCTTAATTGGATTCCTCAGATCCAAAATCCAATTTTAAATATTTTTTGAAGGGATTATCACTTCATGATACTATCTTTTTAAGGTTTTTCATTTTACTGTTGCATATAAAGAACATTGAAATCTTTTTCATGCATGAGATGGTATTTATTTGCTGCATTGACATTCTTCTAGTTCAAATACATTCCAGATCCTAGTCAACTCCTAGAACTACAGAGTAGAGTGCATTTCAAGTAGCATTAATATTTGAGTTCTCACTGTGTCTTTCTTTGTTCGTACAGTTGTTAGCAAACAAACAAGGTTGTAAGTAATTATTTAAATCTTCCCTGCATAGTTTTGGGTTGTTTTTTGAGTTGTTTGTTTCCCTTTCAAATGTGATACTTCAGCTGTCCACAGTTCCATATTGTTGACTTCTGATGACATACTTTGGATTTATAAAAGTAAAAGCCCTATTTCTTCAACACAAATGTGACTAATATTTGGGACAGTTACCTGGACTTTGGTAAAATCTTCCTTTCACCTTGTGCTCACTCTCATTTCCTTTCTGCCTCATAAGTGGCTGATGCTCATCAGAAACCCATTCAGAGTGATTGGAGAAAGATTCTTCAATTTTTTTTCCATACAACAATTGTTTATTTTCAATAAAAATCAAACATTACGTTTTCTATTAACATATATACTGATGATGAAATCATCTGCCTAAAAGCCAGTACAAGACTTGTGCTCCAGTAAAATAAACCTACCTTGCATCATCTTTGATGTCCCTGTTGACCAAGCTCTGGCCACCTGTACTACGAAATCACACCAGTCACCCTGTTTTTTTTTTTTTCTTTCTTTTTTATTATGAATAAAGTCCCATTTTCTATCTGTGTATATCCTTCTTCAAGCTCCCTTCCCATTCCCACACTCTCCAGTAACTCTCTCTTCTCCACATCTTCCCATCTCTTCCCCAGCACGGACAGGAAGTCCCAAGGACCCAATATAGCTTAGTTCAGCATCCACACCTGGCAGATCCAGTTTCCTCACCCCAACATCAAGACTGAATCAGGTGTTCCTCTAGAGGGAGTGAGATCCAAGGTGCCAATCCAATATATTTCAAATTCCAAGCTGTTCAGTGGTTGTGATTTGCGGCTTGGACATGATTTGCTTTTTGTTTAGAGTCCAGTAATGAGTGAGTACATCCCCTGCTTATCTTTCTGGGTTTGTGATAATTTGCTCAGGAGGATATTCCCCAAATCCATCCATGTGCCTGCAAATTTTAGGATATCATTTTTTCTCACTGCTGAGTAGTACTTCATTGTGTAGATGTACCACAGTTTCTTAATCCATTCTGCAGTTGAGGGGCATCTGGGTTATTTCCAGGTTCTTGCTATTACTAATAATGCTGCTATGAACATAGTTGAGCTAATGCCTTTGGAGTGCAAACGTCTTTAGGGTACATACCCAGAAGTGGTATTGCTGGATCCTTGGGGAGATTGATTCCCAGATTTATAAGAAACTGCCATACTGCATTCCAGAGTGGCTGAACAAGCTTACACTCCCACGAACAATGGAGAAGTATTCCCCTTGCTCTGCAATCTCTCTAGCATAGGCTGCTATCTGTGTCTTTTATCTTAGCCAATCTGACAGGTGTAAGGTGATGTCTCAAAGATGTTTTGATTTGCATTTCTCTGATGGCTAAAGATGTTGAGCACTTTTTCAAGTGCCTTTCAGCTGTTCATAATGTTTCTGCTGAGAATTCCTTTTTTAATTCTGAACCCCATTTTTTGATTGGATTATTCAAGGTTCTGGGCTCTAGTTTCTTGAATTCTTTATATATTTTAGAGATCAGTCCTCTATCATTTGTAGGGTTGGTGAAAATCTTTCCCATCATATAGGCTGTTGTTTTGTCCTATTGACAGTGTATTTGGCTTTACAGAAGTTTCTCAGTTTCAAGAGGTCCAATTTATTGATTATTATTCTTAATGTTTGTGCCTTTCGTGATATATTTAGGAAGTGGTTGCCTGTGGCAATTCGTTGGAGGATATTCCCATTTTCTTTTCTATCAAGTTCAGTGTAACTGGGTTTATGTTGAGGTCTTTGATCCACTTGGATTTAGTTTTGTGCAGGGTGACAGGCTTGGATCTATTTGCATTTTTCTACACACTACCAGCCAGCTATTCGAACAACATTTGTTAAAGATACTATCTTTTTTTTCCATTGAATATTTTGGGCTTCTTGTCGAGGACAAGGTGTTCATAGGTTTTTGGGTTAATGCCAGGTTCTTTAGGCTCTAAAAATGTCAAATGCCACTGTATTGCTTTTATTAATGAGACTTTCAGGAGAGAGGGAGGAGGAAGATAGAGCTTCACTCTATTAACATGCATTGACTGGATATTGACTACAAAGAAGAATTGTATCTGCAGGAAGGAAGTTCAATTTCCATGATTTAGTGAGAAATACAGAGAGAGCAATCTTGCTAAATAGAAAGGTATGATTTGCTCTTTAACAAGCAGTTAGTTCTACCTGGAAGTGAAAATAAGTATCTACTTTTTATAAATCTGCTTCTTGTTTTTATGCTCTCTGGACTTCATAAGAGTCTATCACATAGAAAAGAAGCCTTATAGACCCGCAATGTTCTTGTCTTACTCTCCTATACCATCTCTTATATGTGAGACTGAATGAATATAAAATAAATTAATGAGATAGAGTAAATCAGAGAAAAGGGGTGCTGCTATATTTTTTCTTCTTTCTACTCACAAAGAGAATATAATATTGGCTTATTTCATTGCAGGAATCATTTAATCCTTTCCGGCTTTACAGCATCTATTCAACATGTGTCAATGCTAAGTGGACACTGGCAGATCCTTTCATAGAGATATGACATGTCTTTTGTCAGGAGTGAAAAGAAACCTTCCCCTATATTACTCTCCTGTTCTCTAAAGGAAATGGATGTGAAGAAAATGAATGCCAGGTCAAAGCCATCTCTGTATTGTGACACATGCCTCAACTTTTGTGCACTTTAGCATGATTGCACATTGCTCTGAATAGCACTTATTTATTTAAAGGAATTTTCCTTTATTGTTATAGCCAGTGCATAATTGAATCCATTGAATGCCAAGTTCCTCTATCTTAGAGAGAAAGAAGTCATTTTGGACATCAATTTGCAGTGGTAGATGGTAATTTGACAAGGAGAAGGACAGTTTATGACTCTTCGATGTAGTAAGGCCAATCTCATGGGTGGACAATGCTAACAAAATAGTAGAGGTGGTCTCTAAAAGATGAGACAGCGCAATATGTGTACATTCAATAATTATGTCTTTGCCATCCATATCTTGGCAAACATGTACAGTGCATTTGGCTGTTTTCTATAGAGCTTTAGATAGAATTTCTGCTCTGAAGCCTGGGGCTTCTATTTGAGCCATACAACAAACTACTGGGAGAAGCTGAATTTAGTTAACTTCCAACTCTCATTTTCTCTCCATATAAAAAGGGAACCTTAATATCCAGCTCAAGTTTGTTCTTTAGATTAGGTGAGTTAATGCATGTGTAATCACTTCTATAATGTGGTTATCAAGTCCATGATGAATATCAGTTCCCTTCTTCTGCAGCGTAAAATTTCATTATAGTACCCATAATGGTCATTTAAAAAGCAAGGACCCACTTGCTGTGAAGGAGCAGTGACCTGCTGAATTAGAGTAGCAGATGTGACAGAAGCATTTATTCTATCACCTCTGTTAGGAAACATGCTTCTACTTGTCTTCCCTGTAGCACAGGGCTAATGATAGCCATGCTGTATAGGTCTTTCCAGCCAAGTAGATAGACAACTGATGATTAAAATTCCAGTTTATATTTGAGACTGTTTTGCTGTGCTTCTCCACCCATGGAGACATGTTGACACTTCTAATAATGTAGCACTTCGAATTGCAGCCCTCGTTGGGAATATGCATTGAATTATTTGATTATAAAGACTATTAGCATGATGAATCATGCCTCTCACAGTAAGAATTTAGATGAGCATTAATAGAGTGGTTAGAAAAATGGGCCTTGGTTGGAGTGAATATTTAAAACTTGAAGAACACTTGTCAGTAAGATAAATCAAGAGACTTAGAATGAGGAATTTTCCTAAGGTGTTATATTTGCTTTATATTTCATTTTTTCTCAAGGTTAGGTAGACTACAACTGCTTTGGTGTCTAGGAGTGGCTGTGTACTACCCCATGTATAATTAAAACAAAGAAGGTAGATTGAGTATGTACAATGAGAGGATAATGGAACCCTAATGTTTTAAAATATATCCATATATGAGAGCTAACACAGCCTCAGAATAAAGTAAGTTATTTCTCCTACAACCTTATATCCCAACACTCATGTAGTAATAATCATGTTTCAACATGAATTTGGGCAGGAAGATTCATGCTTGAACCACAATAAAGGTTGTGCTTGGCTAAGTAACATACCCTTTTCTCTTCAAAGTCAGTGGGTATCAAGTGCAGTCTTTAGTGATGGACTGAGTTCCCCAGTATTATACAATTCTTCAGGGTGTATAGCCAATTGTTCAGTTGCTAGGGATTGTCTTATATGACACTAAAAATTACTCTGACATCTATTTTATATCTGCATAACACTTGAGGAATAACTAAAGGCTTTTCTACATTTGTTTTTTTTTCATTGTGCTTGCTAATAAATTATTTTAACTTTAGCTCATAGTAACTTTATACACATGCCCTATGTATCTTAGCAGTTTTAGTGAGATGTAATAAAGCTATCATGTAGCTATTAGAAATTTACTTTTAATGAATAGTAGAGTTCTTCAGATATTATTCATATACAGACACAATCCTTCATATTATTTTCTTTTTAGTACTCTAAATGTCCCTGCAATAAACACTATGTGTATGTCATTCAATATACTCCCTAACATTTCTATGCTTAAACTTAAGGCTGGAGCTACTAGCTTATAAGCTGTGTTTGCCATTTTTTGACATTATTATTGACATTATCACTACTAAAGGTTTTTCTATGCCAGCTTCATTTTTTTATTTGTCTACTATTAATGTTTGATATATATAATGATATATTTACCAGCACTTCAATTTCTGTAAATTCTTGTCAATATTTGACTTTTATTTCTTTTTGTTTATAAGAAAGTGTTTTGCAACACCTTGTAGCTTTTCTTCACAGTTACTTGCCTATAAATATGAACATTTTTATTTGCCTCTTGACCTTTCAAGCATATTCTTAATAAATATTAATTTAATTCTAAATTCCAGAAGTTTTTCACTTTGCAAGCATGACTTATGCTTATTGTTTCATATTTGTATACTTTTGCATAGACAAAATAGTAGAATTTTTTGTTTTCTTCTAGAATTTTCAATAATTTTAACTGTTATATTTATGCATATTTACTTCCTGTTAATTTTTTAAGTAATGAGGTGTAGGCTAAAACTTATGTGTCCATATGGATACAAAATTTTCAAGAATGTCTTATAGTATGATTAATATCAATATCAGTTAAATATCTTTGCACTTTCGTAAAATATTTTAGTGATCATAAATATGAGGGCTTAATTTTAAAATAAAATTCTTTACTAATTTTGTTGTGACTACATTGGCATCAATTCTATTCTGTTTTGACCACTGTTACTTAGTACTAAAATCTGAAATCTTCTTTATATATCATGTAATGTTGCTATTTGTCAATTTTAGGGGGTGAGGTTTGGCTACTAGCTCATCTCTATAAATTTTTCAGTAGCTTTTCAAACAAACAAATAAGAAAAAAGCAAAGCATGCCCAAGCTGCAAACCACAACCACTGAACAGCTTGGGATCAGAAACACTTTGGACTGATTCCTTGGATCCCACTCCCCCTAGAGGAACACCTGACTCAGTCTTGAGGTTGGGGAGTGAAAACTGCATCTGCCAGGAGTGGAGGCTGAACTAAGCAATATTGGGACAGTGGGTCCTTGGGACCACCTGCCGCCTGCCCAGGGTGGGGGCATGGGGAGTTGTGGAAAGAGAGAATGACCTGATGTGATAGGAGGGGGAAGGGACCTTGAATAAGGATATATAAGGAAAAAAAAGAATATTATTTTAAAGTAAAAAAGAAAGAATAAAATAATTTTTCAAGTAAAAAAAATCTGCCCAAATTATGATAAACACATATCCAACCTACAGTTCATTAGGGTGAACTGACCCTTCTAGTTTACTGAGTGTTCTAATCTATGAACATTGAGTATTTCTGTAATTTGTATTTCTAGTTTCCCTCAGTTATATACTCTTTTTTTATTCAGTGTCAAAATGTTGTTTCTAGTATGAAGAAATAAAATGTTTTTATTTTTATGAATTACATATTGCAACATTGTTTACACCAAGACATTTTTTTTCTGTGAATTTCTTAAAATTGTCCATGTAAAGAGTACATTTTCTGCAGTTAGTTTTTTTATCCTCTACCTTGAATTGTCTTTGTTGACCAGAAACTTTACTATTGTTTTTACTAGAATGAACAAGAGCAAACAACTTTATTATGTTCCTGGTTTGGGGATGAAACCAATATTCTCTCTGTTTGTTTTCAAGTCATTAAAAGATTTACATTGGATATGAGTCAGTTCATGACAACCCTTTCTTGAAATGCTAGATAGTAAATTGTCACTTTATTTTCTTAAATGCTTCTGCTGCAATTATCAAGATAATTTTGTTTTGTTCTTTATTTACATGGTATACATACTCAATTTTCAAGGTTTAAACTACATTTGCCCTCCCCCAGATTAAATATCACTTCATCATGCATATAATTAAGTTGATATGTTTCTAAACTCAGTTTCCTAGTGTCTTGTTGACAGTGCTGTTTAAGTATTCCCATTATTAACAATTGCCTGTTTATTCTACTTTTTTGAGAATGAAGTGTTGAAAGGTTCAGGTTGAGGTAATTATCTGTTTACACTTTCATTTCTGCAACTGTTTTTACTTACTTATAATAAACGGGTTGTTCTTCTGGCATAACTTTTTGAAGTATCAACTGAAATAAACATTTAAAATCTGTATTTTATCATTTTTATTTATGTTTGTCCTTCAGAGAGAGAGAGAGAGAGAGAGAGTGTGTGTGTGTGTGTGGGTATGTGTGTGTGTCTGTTCATGTTTGTGTTCTTATGTATGTGTGTGTGCCTGGGCAGGCAAGAGTAGGTATCAGTTCTACTGAAGTTGCAGGTTACAAGCTGTTTGATGTAGTGCTGAGAACCAAATAGATCCAGTTCTCTATAAAACAGTAAGTGATACTTACTGCTGAATTGTTTCTCCAAACCATATTAATGCATTTTAACTGGCATATCTTCCAAAAATTCTCACAGGCATATCCATATTGACATACCTCTCTGAAGTACTATAAAATATCTTTTTATTGTCTCTAATATATTTCTTATATACATCTGTACATTGTGTTTGAAGTCAAATTATTTATTTTCATCGTGAAATGTCTTTCTGTCTTTAAACTCCCAACCTATGTGTTTCTTTTAAAATAAAACTGTGCATCAGTAGACAGGCACAAAATTGAATGCTTTTATCCCTTGGCAGTTATTAGTATGAACACTTGGTTGGCTTTCAATATGTGTTCTGCCAACCCTTACTTTTTGGCTTTTGAGGTTATAGGTGTTTTTCACCACACCTACCTGACAATATTAAGTCCTGACAAGCAATTTACACATTTTTCAAAAGGATATTTAGACCATTCATGATTAATAAAATCTTAAATAGTTTTATTTACTTGTATGTTTTCCATTCCTTTGCATGTTTTTTGATTTTTCATATTACTTTCATGCCATTTTAACTCATTAACCTTTTTTATCTTTCTCATATTTTGTTCTACCTTATATTATTCTAAATTACCTCAATATTTTTAGTATTTACAGTAATGTAGAAATAGAATTTTTAAAAATCTTTATTCCCATATGATCTCATTCTTGCTGAATAATGTGTAGCATTGTATGCACTTGAAAGTAAATATGAAAAGTTTCTCAGATAACATTAATGCAGTCATGTAATTATTATTTAATATCATTATACACCACTTTAGCTTTTCAAGAAGACAGGGAAGGAAAAAATACTCTCACAAAGAACTTTTTAATCATTTACATTTTTTATTTATACATTTGAATTGTTTTCTGGAGTTTTGTTTTTCTTTTGGTTTTCTTTATCATCCTTTCCAAGATATGTCTCAAACCAAAATATTTTCTTCATGTCTGTTTACTGAGATAACACTATGTTTAATCTAAACTTTTGGAAGACAATTAATACTGGCAATGACATTTTCAGGAATGATTTGTATCTCTTAGGCTATAAAATATGTCATTCCAGAGCCACACAGACTTTATTTTCTTTCCCAGATAAGACATCATTATCATTAATTACACTGGAGCTTTCTTGTGTGTGTAGTTTCAGATTCCTCCATTGTTTTCAGAAGCATGTATTTCAGGCAAACAGCTTTGTATTATGATGTGATACATATAAGAGCCACTCCAGTATGTTCAGTATGAATGAATTCTGTAGTGACTTTCTTATATACTCTGTATATTAGCTTTTAAATTTTGAATTGGTTTTGTTTCCTATGGCAGTTCACATGGTTTCTTTTTCGTTACTCTTTTTCTTTCAGTTACACATACTTTGTTACACTGAATGTTTTGTCACAAAACTCAAAAGATTTTCATCACCCTTTTCAATATATTTCTCTTGTATCTTCAAATTGGATCATTTCTACTGCACCATCTTCAAGTTTGTTAATTTTCATTTTGTTCCTTCAAATATATTCAGACATTTAGTAATTTATCATTTTATTTTATTTTTTAACTACAGAATTTTAATGTGTATGTGTGCTCTATTCTTCCTTGAGATTCGTTAATCTCAATGTAGTTTTTGACCATCTGCATTTTATTCAAACCCTTGCTTCCACTTTTTCAATTGTTTATAATATAGTTTTGAACTATTTTCCAAATCCAATATCTGAATACACAAATGACAATTTCTTATTTCTTGCTTAACTTTAGTACACCATTAGTTTCTTTACCCATTTTATGCCTTACAATTGAAAATTGTTCCAACTGTATGTTACATAATAGCAATAATAGATTTCTGTCTGTTTCCTGAAACTCACTATCAAAATAACACTCATGCTATGGCATTACTATCCAAAGGAAGATTGAAATCCAGATTTAATGAGTTAAATATATACAAAAAAGTATGTAAAGAGCTGTGGTCTGAAAAAAAATATTTTTCTCTTTCTTCTGTCTGTCTCTCATTCTCTTCCTCTTCCTCTTTTCATTGCTTTGAAGAAGAGTAATGAAATACAGGGTGATTTCTGAGATATACCACCTAGAATTGCTTTCGACAGAGAAATGTGTCAGTCTGCCACCTGCTACACACATGCTGGCAGAAAGTTTTCTGAATGTGGCAAACACATGATCCTGTTGGCTGTTCTAGCTTGAGATCCTCACTAATTACATCACCACAGTTTGTCTTAGAACACAGAGACAGCTGCCATGATGTTAGATTCAGGCCAAGGTAATTATTGTAATAGGAAAAATTTCATGTAGAAAGAGTATTCTATCAATTTCAACATGTTGTCTTTCCAAGTATGCCTGCTTTTTCCTTACAATTGTGCCAGGGAGAGAGCCCAAGCACTGCATCTACATGTGGAAGGTATTCAAAGACACTCACAACTTTCCCTGGGTATAACATCTTTGACAAGGATTTTGATGATGAAACAAGTCATATTGTTCTATGAAAATCAGTTCTACTTAGAGGTCTCAGCTTTGTGTCAACTTAACTGGATGATGTCAGGTATTCATTCGTTTTAATATAGTTGCCAAATTACTTTCATTTTTTTACATTAAATTTATAAATTTTTATGAACAGTGTGAGTGCATATATATACATATACCTGTATATATGTGTATATATATATGCATATATATATATATTGAAGTTGTATAGTACTTAGAACATTTCATAGTGCACTTCTGTAGTGGAAACATTCAGCATCAACTTTCTTAGCACTTTTGAAGAATATTTGCACTTTACAGGCCCTCTAAAATAAACCAAATAGAGAAAGTTCTCATTGGTACATATTGTGAATATTTACCAATTGCTTTGGTGTCTGGTAATAACTGTGCTTTATCACAAATGAGAAAACAAGCCTGACTAGAAGGTTTAATAGTATCAGGCATGCCTGGAGACTTTAGGTCCGTTCCAGGACACATTTTGTATGAAACAGAATCAACACCCACAAATGGCCCTCCTATATCTAGACATGTTCCCTACCATGAATGTGTACATGTGTGCATACAGACATATATTAAATAGCTAAATTAGGAAATGGAATACAAATTTGAAAGACAATATGATTCACACAGAACTTATTTAATTAATGTATGATTTATGCCACAATCAGGATATTAAGTTAATGACTACCTTTCTGAGTACATATTTTAGATGCGAACTAACACCCTCATTTTCAACTAAAGAAAACTTCCGACAGAGCCATTTGGAAAGAACCTCCTAATTTTTCCTGTGAGTCTGTAAAGGATAGAATGCCTGCATTTCCCTACAGGTAACAGCTATTGTGTTTTCTGATTTTCGTCCTCAAAGAAGAACAGGAGTGAAATCCAGGTCAGCTGTTGCCTCAAAGCAAGGGGGTGATTGTCAAGCTCTTGATTTTCTATTCCATTTTATTCTTACACTGTCTACTGACCTAGACATAAGTATATAATTGTAGCCAAAGAGAAGCAGATGCCTGTCATTATGTAAAACTTTTAAACTGACAGCCAAGTTTCTACATCACCTCTTTGAGCTTTGTTATTCCCTTTCCAGATCAATGTAAAAGTCACATGTAACTCAAAAGGGTGATTGCTTAGGTTTTTATATCCAGTATTATTTGTGTACATAAGTAAATATTTTTAAGGACTTTTGTAGAATGTAGCTCAACACCTATTAAGAAGCATATTTAACTTTTAGGTTCAATTCTGAAATGGAAAATTCAGGTCTGGTTTCTATTATAAACACATAAACAAATAGAACTGGTAAAAGCCATGCTTGTGCATTAACCTCTTTCCCTGATACTTATCTGAATGTCACTTGGAATACAGTCATAGAGATAGTAAGTCAAGTAATACACTGAACCAATGACATCTCACTAAAATCTGACTCAACCACAGCATCATGAGTCAGTTTTCAAGACTGGTTGTCCTTGGATGGTACTTGAGCCATGACTCTTCAGATCTAGGGAGGGAAGACAGAATAGAAGGTATGGTGAGATGAGAAGATGGTCTCTCATGCAGAGCAACTGGTAGAGCTCTTCTAGAAAAGCATTTGAGAACTTCAAAATACCAAACCAAGAGGAAAATAAAAATAAATATCTGTCAATGCTCAATGTAATTAGGAAATGAATTTATGTGATTTAAAGTAAAAAGCAACCAGTTGTGCTATGGATTCCAAACTGGTATTTGGTTGATCTGAGTAGTCAGATGACAGATCATTTTGTTCCTGCATACTTTTCCTAATCTTTCCTAACTATTCTTGTTTTGACTTAACAAAAAATAATTTTAGGAACAATGATGAATTATGAGTTCTTGAGAAATTTGAGAATATGAATACTTTAAATATATCTATATAATGCATTTTCAAAGATTTATAGGAGAAAATAAACTAAAGATCACTTTGCTTTTCTCTTCTTTTTCTTTTCTTCCGCACTTTACTCTTTCTGTTTCCTTCTCCCTTTACCCTACCTAGCTGCCTCCATCTCTGCATTATTTAGGGATTGCCCATCCACTTATATCTTCTCCAGCTTCAATTCCTTGCTTGCTCTTCATTTTCAACATTAGTGTGTTTTAGAAGACAAGGTTTAGATTATTACACCTTAACTTTCCTAAAATTGCATTTGCTTACTTACTTCTGTTTCTGTGTGGTTATACATGTGAATAGAGTGCATGTGGAGGCCAGGAAGCAGCTTGTCATTGGTGATTTCCTTCCTCAACATAATATTAGAGATAGAACTCTGAGACTATCGGATAGGCTGGAAGCCCATTTACCCACAGAACCATCTGTCTCGCCTGATGTTTTATTTTCTTGTTGTTATAATGTTGCAGAATAGTTCTCAGTTTACATAGATGCATCATTTATGTTTAATGAACAAAGAGCATGCTGGATTTTATCTCTGCTATTGGAACACTGGAAACATTCATCTGATGCATCTTTTCATCCACATGAAATGATAGCCTTGGTGATAGAGCAAAGGATGTTCTGCTTTAATAATTCTAGAGTTATATGTTGTGTTTATAAGCTAACTCTCTAAAGCTCTCTAATGAAAACCAAAATTTTAAATGTTATACAGAAAACATAAATTCATTTTTATAAAAGTCTAACTTGCTTTGCTAAATTTACATTCTGGTATTTAATAAAAGTATTCTTATCATCATTATTAATGATACCATTGCTATTGTAGTGAAAATATTAAACTATTAATAAATAACATTTTATATAAAGTCCAAATAGTTTATAAATTTTTTTAATATTATATGCTGTTATCCATTAGACATTTTGATGGGTTTTGCTAATTATCACTTGTGGGTCTCAAAAAAAAATTGTCACAGCTTCTGTTGTTTCGTGTTTAAGCAATAAGGACACCAAGACAAGTCATGAAATCACTCAGTCAAGAATCATATAACTAACAATGAATAGAAACAAGGTACAGGTCCAGAGGTGTCTGGTGCTTGTGTTATTCACAGAATGAAGAACATTGGCTCTCAGGCATGGAGCTGGCAGCTTCTTGTACTTTGGTATAATCAGGAATAATTTTTATCTAGAAACTTTCAGAGTGCTGTCCAGCAATATGATAATTTCTAAAATACAGCTTTATCTGAAGTTATTACACAATTAAGATAAGAAATTTGCTGCCTTGCCATGTTCTGGCACTCTCAAGTTGAGAATTGTCTATTGGATTATTTCTCTATCTAAAAAAGGGAGACATGAAAGAAACCACTAAGCCCCAGGCAGAGACCTGCAATGCATCAAAAACAATTCTTTCTCCTCTAAACAGAACTTATTTATGTCACAGAAAAGGGATGCTATAATCTTCCAGACTTCTGTCCTCTCAATGGCTGGATGGAAAAATGGTCCCTATTTTCCTTCCATAGCCCAGGACAATGTAGGAGGTTTCTCCATCGTGCCAGTGACATTGCTACATTATATGTTGTGCTGACATATATATTTCATAAAATCAATCTGGAATATCAGAGTCAAGCCACATCAGGGATTGGTGAACCACAACTTTAATCCTAGGTTTAGGAATGTGGAAAAAGTAAGTTAAGTGAGATGGGTTGGGCAAGAAAAGAGGGTTTTTCAACTTTCACAGACACTTCTCCTTTCTTATCACCAGAGGACTCAGGGGCTTTTGGGTGGAGGATTTCTAGAGACAGGCCTGAGGCTGGCTGGGTAGCTGTGTTTTTTGACATTCCAGCTGTTTCACCAATATCTGGCCCTGTGTTTTTATTTTATGCTACCTAGAGTTCCTACCACAGAGATGCATCAGTGAAGAGGACACAAAGCATCCCTCAGAGTAGGCAGGTCATTTGCATTCCTCTACCTTTCCAGATAAAATTGTGATGACAGGGTTTCAGGAGATTTTATTACCTGAGAACTAAAGGCCACCGGGTAATCTGTCCTCAGATAGATCACACTAGGACAGGGGAAAGTATGAAAATAAATACATCATTGTCCTGTAGACATACTGTCATTTATCTGTAACTTACTGTAATGTACTCTTAGATTATTGATGTTGTCAGTTAGGTGAGGTAAGTAGAGATTGAACAAAGTGAAGTCATGTGTCTAGGAAGACATCTGTTTATTTTGAAAATAATGCATATAGTTTCTTGGAGAAATAAAAATTAAAATAAAATAAATTATACTTTTGGGTTATTAGATAATAAATATAAATGTAGCTGTAAAGTGTAAAATCACATGTGCATAGGATATCTTTTAAAATTCTTTGTTTATGGGAGAAATACAAAGCATGTCGAATTGCCACAATGAATAATTGTCAGAATTAAACTTCATAGAGTGTGATATGATAAGTCAATATCAATCCAGGGACCCAAGTGACCAGACAAGGTTTCCCTGCCTTCTCACTACAGAGCTTCTCTGAGTCCCAATTACCTTTGGGATGACTGACTCTGTATATTCTTTCTACAAACAGACAGAAATAACCTGCTATTGATAGTTTTAGGTGATGTGCAATATACTAAACAATTCTGGTGGATTTACGATTAGCTTTAGATTATGCCTCATTCTAAAACATAAAATGAGTTTAGTATTTCTGTCCTCTATCACAACAAATGTCTTCTATATTATTTTATTTTGAGAAAAGAGTTAGTCAACATTTCATATGCATATCAGATACCTGAGATGATCAATTCACAAAGAGAATAGGTGCATTTGGTTCACCATTTTAGAAGTACTACATCATGATCATCATCTAGGCTCATTGATTTGGTCTTGTGGTGGTACATAATCATGGGAGAATACTGCAGAGCAAAACATCTAGCTGGTTGCTGGGAAGTGAAAATGAAAAGAAAGCTGAAATTGGAGAGGAACTGCTTCAAATGAGTTCTCAAAAAGATCTACTACTACAATCATACCCTCCCCATATTTATCTTTCAGGAGAGCCAAAATGGGAATTATGGCTCTAGTTTGTGTAGTTATGTACTGCATTCTTGATGCAATGAGTTGGGTGGGCATCCACAGTAAATACTACTTCAATAAGAAGATTTGACTCTCATTGACCAAACCTTGAAATGTCAACTCCAAATGGAGCCAATATATTCCAATAATTTCACATCTATAATGACTGCTTTCAGTATTTCTTTGATCAACACAATGTGTTATTAATAATTTATGAAAATATTCTACTATGGTGAGATTTTCTTTCTTTGTATATTATATTATGGTTTCTGGTTTCTCACCTTATGGGATTCCTGAGTGTTTCAAAAATGGATCTTTATTATTTATATCTTCTTTTTTTCATTTCTTGACCTCCCTCTCTTCTGTTTGTTCTATTAGTCCTATTCTGATGTGTTAATTTTTGTTTTGCCTAATCTGATATTTTAAAATTATTATTCCTTTAGATGTCTGCTTGTTTTCTAATGAGAAATTAAAAGGGGATGCCTCCAGGTGGGAGGGGCTGGGAGGGATTAGGAGTAGAGGGGGGAGAAACCACAATCAGATAGATACATAATATGAAGAAAAGTGTTTTCAATAAAAGTATATACAAAAATTCTTTATTCTTAGCCTTTACAGAGGTTAAAAAAAATCTTGAGTCATCTGAAATACTCCCCAGAGTTCACTGCTGTACAATCTATGGATGAAGGAAGGTAATAACATGGGACGTTTTGAGAATCACCTGGCTTATGATTTATCCAGCTTAAAATTAGACTGATTCAACTGGGTAATAAGGATAATGATGATGCATGGTTAGGTAGAGCACAGTGGAAGGATAAAGAGGGTATTCCCTCTGCTCCTATAGGCTTCAAAGAATGCTTATTAGCCAACTGACTGATGCATCACTTTGAGTACTGTCATTAAACATGTGAAAATCAAGGGTAGTTATAAAACTATTTCAATTAGGTGGTGCACATCTCCGGGAAATAAGCAACTTGAAGAAATCTGGGTCACTGGAAAAGCCAAATTTCTTGGAAGTGTATTTTTAAACCAAAGCTTGAGAGATATTTTTATTCTACTGAAATGTTTCATATTCTACAGAATATCTTTGCATTTTAATTCAGGGTAAGAATGAGCACAATGTATATATAGATTATAATGATATTTATAAGCAAATCAGTCGCAGAGAATTTTTTTCTTTCAGAAAAACTAGAAAGAAAATCAGGGAAAAATGGATGTAAATCCATAAAAAATAATCATTTAATTAACTGATGATATTTTAAGCAACAAGAAAAATGGTGGCAATACAATGTACAATTGTCTCAGAATTATTGATAAATGAGGAAAACAGTACTTTGATATTGGTTGTGCAAGACAAAAATTATAGTGATCAAAGTGCAATTATTTTTAGTTGGTTGTTGATTTTTGGCAAAGGGCCAACCTGTCATGTTTGAACTGAGATAATCAATTTTAATCATTTCTGCTCTCATTTAATAGGGATATGAAATAAAGGACACTTTTTTTAACCTTTCAATATCTCAATTTCTTCATGTACAAAATGAGAATAAATAACCCTTAATTTAGGATCACTGAATTGTTAAATATGCTAGCATATGCACTATTTTATTCAAAAGTAATGGAGACATTCAATGTCATTGGAATATTATACAAAATAAAACTTGTAGTTTGGCAGGTCATAAAATCTTGGGGGGAGAGCATAGTCTTCCTTCTTATTTATTTTGGAAGAGCACACTCTGCAGAAAGCACTATAAATATGTCTATGTCATAGCTGGAGTCTTATGGATATAGTTATAACTATTGTACTGTAGTTGATGTTTTATCTTTTGGAGGACTCTACATAGTTCCCAAATAAAGACACAGCAACTTATTTTTAGTTACAAATATCAGGCTTTAGTTTAGCTTATTTCTATCTAGCCTTTCTAACTTAATTTTTTTTCTGTTTCTCTTTTTACATTTGCTTTTGAACTTTTAACTTTATTTTATGTGACTTTCTTTTCTTCTTACTCTATGGCTGACTGCGTGGAGTGCCTGGCACCTGGCTTCTGGCCCTGAACTGGCCCTGAGCATTCCCTTCATCCTTTCCTTCTTCTCTTATTCCTCCTCTCTTTTTTTCTAGTCACGATTTCTCCATTTATTTATCCTCTCTGCCTGAAAGTTCCACCTATCCCTCTTTTGCCTAGCTATTGGCCATTTAGCTTTTTATTAAACCAATCAGATGCCTTAGACAGACAAGGTGAAACAGCAACACATCTTTTCATAATTAAACCAACAGCATAAACAAATGTAGTACATCTTTACATCAATAACAAAAACAGCAGAACCAAATGTAATATAACTTCTTATAGTTAAAATAATGTTCCACAATGGTGTATAATTTGCTAATAATCCACAAGGCAAAATATCAGCAAACACTCCTAATATAATATTTGAGTTGATGACAGGTATAAATGTTTGCTTTGTTTTACACAATAGGAGTAACCCATTTTAATAGAAGAAGTCAGGAAGTGACTCCCAGTAGACATTCTATATGACTTACATCAAATAATTTACATGGAAACCCCTAAACACCTAATTCTGTTGCTTACACTAGAAGCTGCTCTCCATAAATGAACAACCAGAGTCCATTGCTGATACAACACCTACACAACTCATTAAAGATGAAATTGAGCAGGTGTGCATATAGAGCCTTCACCCCTATATGTTAGGGTCTTTGGTACTTGAAGGCACTCTGCATATTAACAAAGGAGAAATACAAACAGCAACTCAGCCACAAAACCTTTGATCTATAATAGTGTCATGCCTGTAAGATAAGCTAGGGCAATGGTGGCACAAAGTTTGTGGGTGTAATTAGTGAATATCTAATTAACATTAAGGCCCATTCTCTAAGATTGACTCCAGACCTGACACTGCTAGGGTGACCTAGAATCTGAGACTAACCTAGAGAACTATAGTAATACAAAATACTATGAAACTACTAAAATAATGTAATGTAGCAATAAAACGATGCCTAGTGACATTCTGTTGTACTCATAGGTTAGTGTCTTGCTCAGCTATCACCAGCAATATTACCTCCTGCAGCAGATTGGAATAGATTCGGAGACCCACATGCAGTTTACATGTAGAAAATAGGAGACATTGGAACACTCAGTCTTAAACTAGTTGTCTCCACCAAGTTCCTCTCCTCCAATTTTAGGCAACCTGCAGAAGAGGAGGCAGAAAGAATGCAAGAGACAGAAAGAAGGAGAACACACACACCCCCACCCACACACTAGCACATCCACACACATATGCACAGTCAAACACACATGTACAGCCACACAAACAAACAAAAACACAAGGCTCTGGAAGTGGAAGTGAACATATAATCCCATATAATCTGAGGCATCATTTTCCGGGCCTTCACCACTTTTAACCAGGTTGCGTCTTAGAGCTCAAAAAATAAATAGACAACTGCTTCCATCCCAAACCCAGAATGAATCTCAATTGAAAATCACTTGGAAATGAAAATTCAGTTTTCTCCAAGGGAGTCTTACTGAAGAAACAAACTATTGTCAGGGGTAGGCTGTATGCCCAGAAGTAGATGGTCAATATATAACACACTCATTGTTAACTTTGAAGGTTTCTTGTCTCATAATGTTGTATCTGGGCTTTTTAAAAATTGTATATATTATATATTACACATAATATATATATATAATTACATATCTGTATCATATTTTTTAATTTATGTATACTTTCTCTCCTTTTACTTTACAGGTTTGTGTATATATTATGGCTTCCAGTTTAGTGTTATAATGGGATCCCTAGCAGTCCTAGCAAGTGGGGCTCTGCATTTGTATTAATTCTTGTGCCTTTCTTGGCCTCTTTTCCTTGTGTTTGTTTTTTTTCTATTATAATGTGTTAGTATTTGTTTTCTCTTATTATAATTTTGTACTCTAGAAGCCTGATTGTTTTCTAATGAGAGGAAGAAAGAGAGTGGATCTGGATGGGAGGAGAGATGGGAAGGAACTGGAAGGAGTGAGGGAAACTATAATCATGATATATTATATGAGGAAAAAGTCAATTTCCAATGAAGGAAAATGAGAAAGGTAATGGATTATTAGTGACTCTAGAGTTAATTTCCTCAAACCTTACAGCAGTGAGTTAATGATTCCTGCGCTGGTTCATAAGCCCACTCTCAAGATTATATTCAAAATTATAGAAATAATTTCCCAAGAACATACAAAAGTTTTATTGTGAAGGAGAGTTAAAGGAGGAAATCCAGGCAGTCATGAATGTGTTGAAAATAAATATCTCTCAGTAAAAAGGCGCACAAGAACCAGGTTCACAAAGCTCAAGCACCAATAAAAATATACCATCTGTGGACACTCCATCAACTTTGCCTGGAACATTACTTGCTGTGATGACTGATAAGTTTCCCCAACTTTAAATAGTCCATGGGCTCAGAAACAGACCTATGACTTCCTGCTGTCTGTTTTTAAACTTCCATTTAGGTTTCTTCCTGAAGCACATCAGGCAGAAGCAGGGGGAGTGTAGCATTAAAATTAACCAGCAAGAGAAGTGAAAGACAGAAGACTAGAAACTTTGAGAAAAATAATTAGGAAGATTCACCTATGAAGTTAAAGGAAGGACTTTGAAAAACTTCCTTATTCTGCACTTGAACTTTTTTATTTTTCCTTCCTTATCTTCTGTGAACTATGAATAGAAAATACTTACCCTATCACTACATACATTTTATACATGTATTGTAGTTGTGCACAACTGATCATCATATCACAAAGAAGTCACAGAGATTCAGAGGGGTTAGGTATTATGCCTGATGATAAAAAATGAAGAAAGATAAAGGTTCAAATCTCAGTCAATAAGGATGCTGCTTTAAATAGGTTTGACACTGAGATGTAGCCCCTTATCTTTAATTCAAATAACAGAAGACTTCCTTGCCTATTAATGTAAACTACATAGTGCAAAAATGCAGAGATGAACAAACTAAACATTTCTAAATGTGTGTTGAAAAAGGCCAAATAAAAAGAAATTAAAGCATAGTGTAATAGAATGTTAATTAAATAAAATACATTTTATAAAATATATTATTACAAGACCTTAAAGTCATTGAGAGAAGGCCATATGTATTGATTTTCAAAGATATGTTGGATCTAATTCTGTTCCTAAATCATAATGTAATTTTGTTTTACAAATACAATTTATCATGTTTAGAAGCACCTGAATTCTCTACTAGAATCTGTAGATAATAAAAACAGTTAATATTGCCAAATGACTGAGAGAAGGAGGGTGGGAGAAAATGGAAAAAATATGACAGAGGTTTTATATTTATTGTATAACTATTTTATTATAGATTTATTACATACTAAAAATTTGTAGTGTTTTTATTAAAAGTAGATCATATTGCATAGTATCTAAGCTTATTCACAGCTTCCAAACCTTATGTTTGAAATTAAAATATAAAACTGTTTTCAAATTAAATGTGTTTCTTTTCAACAAGTCTGTGAAATGACCAAAAGTCAGCACAATGCTGTGTGCTTATAAAGTGTACATGTGTGAGATGCTTTTTCAATGTGACAGCTGGATGTAGAAATATGGTCAAAGGTTGACCCCTAGCATATGGTCTTACAGGTTTTATGGTATGCATACACAACACATTCTTGGCAAGGTCAAGGGTGAACCATAAAGTGATTCATTAAACTTTTGTAGTTGGTGTGCACTAGATGTATGCCACAAGTCAGCATCTTGTGCATGCTAACCTATGCCCCCTCCTTCATAGAACAAAATTTTTCCAAAAACGGAGATAGAAATCTACATATGCAGGGGCAAAGACCTGAGTCTACAGATTGTACACTCAACAGGAGTGGGCTTGTTCCAGTACAACTTTTGGCAAAGCATTTATAATTAATAATAAATCTCTAAGTTTAAATTTACTCCTACACTGATTGTGGCTAAATATCACCACTGTTAATGTTCTGATTTGTTATCTGTCTTTCAGATTGAGTGTGGTGTCATATAACATTTTATCTAGAGCTAGAAAATATTTCTAGCCTCCATAAGCTTTTCAGAATTAAAATACCTTTATTTTTTTTTCAATCAACCTAAATATCTAACCAACTACATACATTTATCTACTATACCTTACTTCCTTCTCTGTTGATATAACATAGTAGACAACTTGCTAGGAAATGATTTTTAATTGTTTGAATTATATATGAAAGAAGTTTTTGGTGTTGTTTACAATTTTGAAAACAAGAAAGTTCAGAAGCATAATGCCAGCATCTTTTTAAGGTGTCATATGATTTTTTAAAATATTTACATCATGGTAGAATACAGAAGTAAAAGAGGGTGTATGTAAAAGGATAGTCTCATTTTTTATCAACCTAATTTCCTGACGAACAACCTAGCCCTAGAAAAGCTAAACACTCTTTTCTGATAGAATTCAATCCCTGGAAAAATATTCTCTTTCATCTTAATTCAACCCAGTTTCATTAATTCTTCTGCCACGTGGCCATGGCCCTAACCCATGGCTCACCTAGGTCCCTTAAATGTTTCTTCTTTGGCAGCTGGAAGAAGTCTGTCTGACTCTGCTCTCCTCCTACCTGAACCTCAATTTCCCTGCCTACTTCTATAGTTCCCTGCCATGGCCAAACCAGTTTCTTTATTTAAAGAATGGTTTTCAAAGCATACAGACAAACATTTCCACCACACATAACAAAAACTATATAATTCATTTCAGCTCACAGACCATAGGGTCTGTGTTTCTGTTTCCACATCCCTTTTGGAATGAAACAATATAACTTTCTTCACTCTGAAATCTGGAGCGGTTTTTTGATTGTTTGTTTTTTTAAGGAAAAAAAAAACAAACACAGAGACAGCTGATAGAAATCTGGAGCTGCTTTTTTGTTTTGTTTTGTTAAAACAAACAAACAAAACCACACTGAGACAGTTGACCTGAGCTAGTGGGTGCTCATCAACTCTGGACTGACAGCTAGGGAATCTGCATGAGACTGAACTAGGTCCTCTGAATGTAGATTGACAGTTGTGTGTGTGCCTTGATCTGTTTGAGGTGCACCTGCTAATGCGATCAGGACTTATTCCAGGTGCATATAACTGGCTCTTTGGAGACTATTCACTATGGCGGAATACCTTGCTAAGTCTTAATGCAGCATGGAGAGGTCCGGTTCTGCCTCAATTGGTATGCCATACTCGTTGACTTCCCAAGGAAGGTCTTACCCTCCCAGAGGAGTGGGGTGGTGGGTGGACTCTGTGGAGGAGAAAGATAGCCAGAAATGGGGAGGGAGGCAAAATTAGGATTGGTATGTAATATAAAAATATATTTAAATAAATAAATAAAACCACTCTCTATTATTTTATTCCTAAACATTTTCCTCCACGCTTCTAATTACTTTTTTATAATTGATTAAAATAAATTCAATTCTCATTTAAAAAAATAAATAAACCCTAACCTACAATCAGTATTCAAATTATTCTTTATTTACTATTGCACATGTACCTCCTGTTCAGATGTTTGTAATATCTGTGTTCACAAACATGTTTCTTAGTTTTCTGTTTCTTTTCTCTTACCAGCAGTGAGATATTCTTATTGCTTATCTATCCTTGTTTCTGTACCTGTGAAAGCTCTGAGCTTTATTATTTGCTTTTGGTTTTACCAGTTATTTTCAGTTTGATTTGCCCAACTCTTAAACTCACTAAATAAACATTTAGTCTCTTTAAAAATCTGAGAAAATATGACTTTTTTCTATTTATTGGATAGGGTTTTTTTTCACTTTATTATTCTAACTACAATTATTTTCTTCAATGAACTTGTGGAAACATAGAAATTTGGTTTATGCCATATACTTTTATAAGTAACCAAACAAAATCTATGACTAAAAATTTGATCATGCACAAAAGCTCAATCATTGTAAGGTTTTCTCAGATGGAGACCTTTTTATGTTTATCATTATTCTAGTATTAACTCCATTACAATAAGTTTGTTCTCAAATCCAAATGTGTTTATAGTTACTAGAGAACTTTCACAGGTAGATGAGCTCACTTTGTTTTTTAACTCACATTCTCAAAACTTGGTTAATAAGCAAAGCAGATTTATTTCCAAGTGAGTAGCTGAAGCAGAATACCATTCTAGGTACTTAGTCATTTTTTATTTAGGATCATATCAAGCTTTGTAGATAATAGACAACATGCTCTTGCTGTATTAATGTTAAGTACTAAGAACACATGCTGCTCTCCACTGCCAGTTTTCTTTGGTGATTTATAATGGTTTCATATTTCTACCATTTTCCTAAATGAAAGTTCTGCCATTATTTGTAAAAATGATGTGTGGAATTACTGAGATTTCACATATTTTTCTCTAATTTACATATTATTGTTGAAATTAATTTTTCATTTTAAAGAAGAAAGTTATAATCTCATGAGAAATTTTGGGCAATCAATTTTTTTTCTTATTTGTAAATTAAGGTTGTGCTGTAAACATCCCCTCAACAGAAGTATGTTTATAATATGAAGACAGATGGTTTTCTTTTTTAAACTGCATATGTCAAAACTTCTACCTGACACATAGCTCTTCTGTGACTTCCTCTATAACTGGTATTTCTAATTTTCTTGGCCATTCTGAGTAATAAGTATAGATACTGAAAAGATTGCTACCTATGTTTTATGTTACCTGGTCCAGACTTTTAGTCTATTACAGCTTTGTTTAACAACGAGTGAGTACCAGCAGTGGACATAGAAGACTGTGAAAATCATGGATGAGTATGTGTTGGTTAATGCTGATCGTCTACTTGAAAAAGTTTATACCTTCCAAAGTAACTGGCCACAGGGCATGTCCTTGAGAATTTCTAGATTGGAATAATAGAGGCAGAAAAAACCATTCTAAATGTAGGTGTCCTCATTTCATGAACTGGAATCTAGGATGATATAACAGGGAATTTGAACTAAGCAGCAACATTCAATGCTGTTTATTTTCTGGCTACAGATTGGACCAGCTACTTTATGCTCCTCCCCATTAGTTCTCTATTGTGATGGACCGTATGCTTGAATGTGAACCAATATAAACCTATGCTTCCTTAGTTGCTTTGTTTCAGGTATTTTGCTGATACAATGAGAAAATTAACTGATATGTAATGAGATGAAAAGGTTTGCAGTAGAGAAATTAACAGTAGGAAAAATATGATGTTTAGGAAGGACTAATAAAAAATGGGATAGAAAATTGGGTCTTATTTCAAAAGAAAATAAATATAAATCACTTAGGAGGAATATTTTTGTGTCATCAGTCCAAAACTATGTCCCTAAAAAAAAATACCAAACCCCATTGAATGACACTGTGGCTTAGGAGGGGTTGATACTAAAGGCTAGCTATAGAATTTCTGTTATGATCTCCTTTTCTATAATACTTGCTTCCTTGGGTTTTCTGTTCCACTCACAAAGGCATAGGCTTCATTCTTAGATGAAAAATCAACTGTTCTTTCTAATATTTCTGAAGAGAAAAATACTCACAAATTTTCCTAAGATGTCATAAAACCTGAGACATTAGTACATTTATTACTTTTAGGATAGAAACCTAATTATTTGGAATTTCCTTTAACAAAAATTACTTGTTGCCTCCTATCTATCCTGTCTTGTGGAAGAATATGTCACCTCAGGAAAAGCTGTTGTACACTTGTGAATCCTAAAAAGAAAACCAGAGTTTTAATAGCATGTACCTCATTCACTCCACATGTCTTGGTCCAGACCAGTAACTCTCTGTAATTATTTAACTATTGTGATGATATGTATTAAATTCTCTGCTTTTAATCTATATGTTCATTTTACCTCATTGTCAATGTTTGTAATGTTGAACCTATTTTTTTTTGTTTTTATTCATATGAATTCACCTGAAGTCATGTAGCCCCAAATCCCCCATTTGTTTGTTTGGGGGCTTTTCTGGTAATGTATTAGTTCCCCTTTTTCTATATTCACCTAATTCAGCATTGCCAAAACCAAAATTATGCCATGTACAAGCTTCTATACAGATATTTCAGGTTGATATTAATTTGGTGATACTGGCTATCATTACTACATGTAGCATATCTAATATTTAAAGTTTTCTTTAAAAAGAGTTTGATTTTGAAATGGACATCTTATTTCACAAATGAATGCTTCTCAGCCCAGTGTGAGGTGAGAGACCTGGAAAAGTGATAGGAAGCAACAAGAATATTTTATACCTTGCTATTTATTTATTCCTTGTGTCTTTCACGTTATCCCTCTTAATCTCATTCATCTCCTCATTTTCTATCTGCCCTCAGATCTTGCAACCTACCACACCCCAATAAAATAAAGTTTAAGAGAAAATTTTAAACATATTTTATCATGAAATTGTAGCGTGACACAGGGAGTCACACAGTTTATGCTTCAGTGCATATATCTTTACTTGCAAGTGTTCATTGCAAAGAGTCATTGGTTTGATTGAGGCTTCTGGTTTCTGATGCACCATAGGTGCTGGGCCCTCACTAAGGTTCCTTTTGGATAAGCTCTTGTTACTTTCTGTTGTGGAGACCCTGTAGCTTTGAATCTGAAGAACTTGTTTCTTCATGTGCTCCAGCAGATCACAGATGGAATGGATGTTGGGGTGGGCCAACTCATAACCCTGCTTCTGGGCCTGGGTAGTTGCAGGGTAGGTCAACCCCACACCTCTCCCCTGTACTCACCACCAGTGTGCCTTGCCTGCATTACTTAGAACAGTTCACCCTATGCAGCATTGAACAAGGGGCTGGACCCTGTGGTGATTTGTTACATATTTAATAACACCTGAAATATGGAAAGACAGTACACAGTCAAATCCTGGGCAGACAGCTCAGAAATTTCTTTATCCTTGAGTACAAGGACAAATAGCTGGGATTCAATCACACACACACACACACACACACACACACACACACACACACACACACACACACACACACCTTTAATCTAAGCACAGGGAAAGCCAGGAGCGGTCACCTACATCCTTAATCCTATAACTCTGGAGACAGAAATTCCTCTATTTCTGAGAGTTCAAGGCCAGCTACAAAATAGAGTATTTCACACCTTTAATCCTAACCTAGATGAAATACAGCTGGATAGAAGGAAATTTAGGGCCTCAGTAGGAAACCCACAGGAGAAGAAACCAGGATTGAGGCTAAGAAAGTTACAAGACAGCTGGGTGAGAATTGACTGTGGTGCTTCCTCTCTCTGATATTTCAGTCTTTCCCTGATATTTGGCTGTGAGTCTATTTTCTTACAATCCTAATTTGTGCTACAGGATCTGTTCTCCTGCTTTCATGAATGGAGACTGGAGTGAAGCTGCCTCTGGAGTACTCCAGCTCACATATTCATTTTTTCTTTGATTTGACATGTTCTCACTGGATTAAATAAAGAGCCAAGACTCCACCCTCGACAGCTCTATCTGTGTTTAGTATTTTCTCTCATTTTATAAAATGCAATACTTCTTGAACTCCATAAATATAAAACACATGAGAAAAATAAATTCAACAGTAAAATTTTGCTTTCAATATGTGAAGAATGTTATATACTTATAATGAAATAGTTTTATAAAAACATTGCAGCTATTTGCCAACATCATATACAGAGCCAGTGATTTGGGTTTATCCCTAACCCTAACCCTAACCCACTTGTACTTTATTATCATATGACAAAATGTCTGTGCAGCTGTGGTTACTCCAGCACTGAAGGTCTTTGAATTCTCCTTGTCTGGAGCAAAGAAATGAGAGCTACATACAACATTTTATGAACTGGACCATAAGTAAAAAATGTAGTTCACAGTGTCTATAATTTTCTCTGCAATATCAAGATAACTGATTAAATCACTTAGGCTTTTAGTTGTATTCAATTATAAAAATTTTCAAAACACACATCATGGCACAGTCTTATTAGACTCATTGGGTATACAATTAACCTTTGGAGAGAAATAAGCAAAAAAAAGTAAAAGAAAAGATTTATTATGCTTAACTTTAACAAATTACCTTGAAACCTTACAGGAAGAGTTACTAAGCTTCTTCTCTATAATTAACAGATAACAAACAATAATGCAGCTTTCAACAGAGACAATTAAATAGAAAGCTTTATTTATGCGAGGATTCTATATATAGAAAGGAGCACATAAGAGACATCCTTTGCAGACAGTTGAGGACAATGCAGTGTGCTTTATGGATGACATGTTTTCCAATTATTTCTAGTTGAAATGGTCATAACAGACAATATTCATGTTCTTTTTTCAATATCAGGATTTGAGTGGCATGCACATAACAAGAAAAATTATAAAATTAATGTACACAAATAAGGAAATGATTACCCCCTTAGTCAAATTCTAATGTCAGATTATTGAACAAATTCTATTTGGTATTATTTATAAAACCCAGAGCCAGATATTAGGAAAAAGCTGAAACAAGCCACAGCCACTTCTCACCTAGACAGTTCCTCAGGCCAAATAGGATAGATCATGTCTCCATGAATCCTCAGTCTCAGTGCCTCTAAGTCCTCAGGTGAAAGGGTGCTGAGTCAAAGGGAAGAACTTTTGCCTTTTCCCACCTCATCTTTCTTTCCTCACCCAGCTATCTCAAATTCTGGTTCAACTCTCCAATAGTTAGAATTAAAGGTGTATACTACCATCACCTGGTGCTGTTTGGCTTTGAACTCATAAAGATGCAGTGGATCTCTGCCTCCTGAGTGCTGGGATTAAAGACATGGGTCATCACCCCCTGACCTTCACTGCTTGGCTCTGTGGGTAGCTCTGTTTTCTGATATTCCAGGTGATTTTTACTAAATAAACAATTTATCGTCACATGCAGTGTTTAAGAGTTCTACTAAATGAAGTTTTCAAATTACCTCAGCCAAATAAAACTGACAAAGGCACCCAATTTTATATAAGTGGGAAGTTTAGAAGTTGTCAGCTGCATCTTTGGTGTACATAAATCTGTGGTATGCGTTGCTAAGATAGACCTAAAATTATAAGAATGAAGTCATATTTTTTTTGAAATTTTCTCTTGAAATTCATAACATTGACTAATTTATTAGACAGAAGTTAATATAATAAACCTTTTCTGCTCCTACTTAAATATACTTCTTTAATACTTTTTTCTGAGTGAAAAAATTAATTTTGTCTAAGCTCAGCATGGATCCTTTCAGAAACGGTTTCCCTCCTTATCAAGGGATAAAAGCATCACAATCTAATTACTACTCATGGATATTTTAATTCCCAGTGCCTTCTCATTTTCTTGCAAACTTGCTATGTGATGTTTAAAATTTCAGGCCCTCAATGAAGCATCTTAAATCTTCCTGTCCATTGTCTTCTCAATCTTACTGACTCCTGTTTAATCTTTAAAGCCTTCAATACTTCAAACACATAAATAGTTCTGAGTTCAATTTGTTTTGTGTCTTATCCTTGTTCCTCAAGGACTACAGCTATTTGAGACATCTTCCTTTTCGATGACTACAAAGGCAAAGAGGGCAGGGCCAACAGCTCAGATGAATCACCATCTGTTCATTCCTGTTCATTAACTAATTGAGAAAGGAAGTCATATGATCAAAAGTTAAAAGACAGGGAAGCTTATTCTGAGTGGAGAAGGCCACGTGAAAGGAATAAATGAGTCAATAACTTACAGGTCAATTATCATGTTGGACACGCAATTTAATTTATTAAGACAAAAATGGCCAAAATTTAGAGCTGAAAACATCATATCTTTCAGAACCAACTAATTTATTTTTGTATTTATCTTTAAGTATTATTTGGAAATAACAATCAAGAAAAAGATACTAGAAAGGAAAAAAGGGTAGCAACTTTGCCATATAGTTGGTAAAGTTACCTGATTTTAATTGAAAAAAAAAAAAAGCTAACAAACAAAAACCCTCCTAATTTTCAAGCTGATTTCCTCTTTTCATGTTTTCCAAGTGGTGTTCATTGCTTTTCTTTAGACTATGCAAAAAAATATAATTCATATATAGAGATTTTTTTTTATAAAAGTGGTGATGAAATTTACAACAATTTAAAATTGCTATGAAACTGTTTACAGCCTCCTAAATTACCTATGGTTAATGACAAATATCTTAGCTGACCTTGACGGTGTTTTCTTAGAAACAGTTAAAATTGCACTGCCACTATGACCTTCTTAACAGTCAGCACTTTCCTCTTTCACCCCATTAACCCCAAGCACTGTGTTCCAGATATATACTTGGAACACAGAGGTTTCCATCCCCAGTGATCTTCCCAACCCAATGAAAATTGCTAGTGAAATCTGTGTCTGGTGTGCAAATCTATTTCTTAATGTCTCTAATAATGCTTTTTAGTGATGTAACTTCACTTAAAGAATTGAATTAGCTGCTACATTATCTATGGTAGTCAAAATCTAATTAAAATCTTTTCCAAGTGATGAGACTGGAGATGTAAAAGTTGAAGGGCATACATACTCGTAGGATGATAATGAGGCTGAAATTCACATACAAGTGTTGCCATTGCTCATAACTCTTGCCTGACATTAGTAGAATTCAGCTGTTGAAATCACAGACTTACATTCATTTCTGGGCACCATCGCTTATCTTATCCAGACAGAAATGTGTTAATTAGCATAACAACATAGATTTATAGCTCTGTGATAATTATAAAATTGTAGCTGATTTGACTAAATTCTAAATCTACCCTTATATTGTCATTGCAATGAGTGGGAAGACCTTTTCCATTTTCAAACTTGTCAGGTATTTTTTTTTTAATGTCCTTCTGCAATCAGCTGAAGGTAACCCCTTCTTAAAAAAAAAAAAATCCTCAATGGTTAAATTTCCTTCCTGCCTTTTTCCTTTCATTCCCTTTTTCTACAATCCTGGATGCTCTCTTTCTCCTCCCCTTTTTTTTTTCAATATAATAGGCCAAATTCTGAAACTCATGACTAAAAATTCATAAAGTGTTTTGCTCCCTTTGACAGTATAGAAACTTTTTAAATGTCTTTTATTACTATCTCAATGTATTCTTAGTTGATACATACCACAGCATACATCATTTTTCATGGAACCTTCCATTTAAATCACTTAACTTAAAATAACGTGTACATTGTCACAAAAAGAGCTGCAAACAATCACAACAAGTATAAGGGAAAGCTGCTATTTGGCAGATTGACTGTTTTATTATGACAGAAGAAGGCAAGTAGAAACCAAGGGGAGCCAGGGCAGGAGAGAAAGACACACATGGAGATATGGCAGGTGGCAGCGGTCAATGTGAATGGGAGCAGAGGAAAAGACAGCCTTGCAGGCAACGCTCACGAGAAAGCTTTTGGGGAGAGAAAAGGGGAAAAAGTGGGAACGAGAGAAAGAGGAAGAAAGGAAAAAGAGAGGGGTGGGGTGGGAGGAGCTTGTGACCTCATGGCAAGAGTTTGTAAAGGTGGTGGAAAAAGAGAGAGAATAGGGTAAAGTCTTTTCTTGAAGGGATATTTTCATAGAAAAATATTAGAATGCAGAGCCAGCCAGCGTATTACCTGCTTATTGGAAGGTAATAAGTCCAGGAAATGCGTCTGAATGCTAACAGTAACTATCTTCACAAATTTAAAATAGTCTTCAATATGTTACCATTAGCATTTCACTCACGGCACAAAATGAAATTTACCTCATATAATCAACTGCCTCATATTTAGTAGGTTTTTTTTTTAATCCAGGTACATTTCTAATTCATAATTGCAGCAAAGTACTGCACCAAAATGATGATAGAGTTCCACAAATTTTTGTTATAGACTTGTGTTTTCTTGGCACCTTGACTAATTTCATGAACTCAGATCCTCAAATGTCTTGAGGAGTAACTGACATAGTTACACAGTATCCTCTTACCAGCTGCTCACATCTTAAGAATGAGGTCTGAAGGAACATCAATGTTTCCAAGTTTTCAGGAAGTCATTAAGGCAGAGCCTGTAGACAAGTGTGGTAACAACCGCAGACAAAAATGTATACAGAATGTCAGTAGCTTTAATCGGTATGGAGCATGTTTAACTAATTTAAAAGCACAAAGGTTTTTCTTATTTGAGAAAAAGTTAGTTCTAAATATTACCCACAATATTTTCAAATAATTGTACAACAACGTATGTCCTGCTTTGCTTTTAATTTGCAATCTTCAAGAGCATGAGCTTGTAAAATATTTCTAGGCCCATCTTTTAGTATGTTCTTTTTAGCTGATTACAAACAAACTTATGTAAATTTCCTTGATTTGAATATTTATGTTCCCTCTTTTTTTAGATTATTAGTATCTTTGATTACTGTAATCTCCCATGCCAGTGCAGTTTAAAAATATTCAACATCAAAGTATCAGTCCTGGAAATATATACATAAACGTAAGACTGTACAAACTGAGCAGGTCCCATCTATGCTTTGGGGAATACACAAACAAAGGTACACAAGTACACACACACACACACACACACACACACACACAGAGGCACAAACAGAAACTGAGGCCAAGAATTTGAGGAACAAGCAGAATCTTAGAGTGAATCAGCATGGCTGTCAGAGTTAAATTGAAAATGATTACAACACAACACCTTTTATACTGGAGTAGTTGTGTGAGGATTAAAAGGGAGAGAAGGGACCTGTGAGCTGTCTTGTGGATTGATATCAGAGGGTGAGAAATCCAGCAGTGACCTTCACAATAAGCAATGATCAAATGTTAATGAAAGGGTCACAAGTTCCTCTTGTTAGAGATAAGAAGAATAATTGTTTTGTCAAGCAGAAACTTTCCTGAAGCACCTAAGGAAATGGACACCCTTATTCAATTGCCTAGGACCTTGTGAATAGGACTTCTAGAGTATAGACACTATACTTCAATTTCTTAGTCTTATTAAGTATGCCTGATCGCTTATAATGCTCCCCAGGGAAGGTCCTGAAGCTTCTGTAAGGCAAACAACAGGGACAATAAGACAAAATGACAGCCTACAGAATGGGAAAAGTTCTTCACCAACCCTACATCTGACAGAAGGCTGATTTATGAAATATATATAGAACTCAAGAAACTAGAAGCCAAAAACCCAAATAATCCAATTAAAAATGAAGTTCAGAGATTAAAAAGGAAATTCTCAACAGAACAATTTCACAAGCCTGAAAGACAATTAAAGAATTGCTCAATATCCTTAGCCATCAAAGAAATGCAAATTTAAATAACACTGAGATACTATCTTATACCTGTCAGAATGGCTAAGATCAAAAACACAGATGATAGCTTATGCTGGAAGGGATGTGAAACAAGGGGAACTCTCCCCCATTGCTGGTGGGAATGTAAACTTTTATAGTCACTTTGGAAATCAGTATGGTTGTTTCTCAGAAAACTGGGACTCAATTTCCCCAATGATTCAGCAGTACTGCTATTGGACATGTGATATCCAAAAGATGCACATTCTTACCTTACGGACATTAGCTCAACTATATTCATAGCAGCATTATTCGTAATAGCTAGAACCTGGAAACAACCTGGATACTTCTAAACTGAAAAATGGATTAAAAAATCATGGTACATTTACACAATTGAGTACTACTTAGCGGGGGTGGGGGTGGGGGGTTGGGCATGACATCCTGCAGGCAAATGGATGAATCTGGAGAGTATCATCCTGAGTGAGGTAACACAGGCCTAGAAAGATAGACATGATAGATATGCTATGTACTCTCGCATACGTGGATTTTAGAGATCAAGCAAAGACTAATCCGGCTACAAACTACAACACCTAAGCAGCTAGGTAGGTAACACAAGGAACTTAAGAGAGACATCCATGGATCCCTCTGGGACGGGGCAATAGAGAAGATCTCTTAAGTAATTTGGGATCTTAAGGGGGAGCAAGAGAAGGAGATGGTTGAATGTGAGGAGCAGAAGAGAAGGAGAGCAAAGAAATGGATATCTTGATGGAAGGAGTCAGTGTGGGGTTAGAAAGAAACCTGATGCTAAGGAAACATACAAGAACCCACAAGATGTACCTAGTTAGGATTCTAAGCAATAATGGAGAGGGGGCCTAAACAGGACTTCTACAATCAAATGTATGACCACCCTAATTGTGATTATAGACCTTTTATTTAACAATAGATAAAGGCAGAAACAGAGATCCATAGCTAAGCACTAGGTTGAGCTCCTGGTCCAGCTGAAGAGAGAGAGAGGAGAGAGTATATGAGCAAAGGAATCAGGATCATGAGGAGGAGACCCACAGAAATAGCTGACCTGAACTATTGGGAGTTCTTTGTCCATTATATTATATCGTTTTGATTTTTATATATTTATTAACTGAACTTATGTTCTTAATGGCCTCAGGCTTTAGATCTGAATTGTAGGCAGTTCACTCTTTGGTTCAGATGTGTCTATTCAATCTCTAACCTTCCTGTTTTGGGTGTAATTAAGTGGGCACAATGGAATTTTTGGTTCTATGGTGGTTGGGATTTTTTTTTCCAAAGAATTATCTTGTTTAGAGCAGCAACTATTGTACACATTTTTATTCTTTACCAAAGCCCACACAAAATTTCCGGAGGAGATGACGTTAATATTGAGAATCATTAAAAATGAAAGTTAAAAAGTGCTAGAGAAGTAAAGTCTGTAATGTTGAAATGCTGGAACTTTGTCAAACAGCAATGGTTGCCATGTTTTCCACGCCAAGGAAGAGATAGAGAAATGATGTAAATAAATAATACCCTCAAAAATTACTTCAAAACCTCAAATTTTTCATATCATTTTCACACAAAATTTTCACACTGATATGATCAGAAGTTAAATTTCAGAAGAAAGACTATTATTTGCAGAAAAAAAATCATATTGATCAATGAGAATAAAAATAAGGTCTTGTTCATTTAGCCACATAAGATTTCTGTAAGTTTATTAAACATTTAGCAAACTTAGTTATGTATGAACATATTCTTAATTTTATTATTTTAATAGAGTATATTTTCCAATTACTTAAACTTTAATGTCATATAAGCAAAATCACCTCTAATAGTTGTGTCTTTTAAGGGATGATAATCAATACTTCTATTAAAGATTGAGCAAGCTGTTTATTGAAAGAAAAAGATTGTGCATCACTAGAGTGAAATTTTTGCTTTCCTAGGATAATTGACATTGCTTAGCTGGAGCTAAAACAAACAATTATTATTTTAGGAGACTAGCATCATTGCAATGAAGTCTTCTGGAGAGTTTTTGCTTAGAGGCAACACACAGAACTCGTCCTGGAGGACCAAAGTTTCTCCTGAAGATGGAAGGCAAACTTAGTAATGTGTAAGAATGTCCCATGTGGTGATAATTCAGGGGGCATAAAAGTGAATCTGAAAATAAGTTGAGATTTGACATAATAAGAGGCCAAAAAGCCATTCTTTATATATATATATATATATATATATATATATATATATATATATATATTATCATGCAATTTTTTTTCTTTATTTATTTTGTATTTATCAAGAAAAACAGTAAAATGAATTTAAAATGCTGATAAGTTAACAATAAGTATAAAGAAAATAAAAATCATAAGCATGACTTATCAAGGGTGATAATGCAAATAAGTTTGCTACACATAAATTACTATGTGTTCAGCTTTCCCTCTGAATTTTTTTTCTATCCCTGTATATCTTTATTCAAGGTCCCTTCCCCCTCTCGCCACATCAGGTCATTTTTTCTTCTCCACAACTCCCCATCCCCTCCCTGGGCAGCCAGCAGACAGTCCCATGGTCGCACTGACCCAATATTGCTTAGTTCAGTCTCCACTCTTGGCAAATCCAGTTTTGTCCCCTCTCCCTCAAGAGTGAGTCAAGTGTTCCTCTAGGGGGAGTGAGATCTGAAGGGTCAGTCCAGGGTGTTTCTGATCCCAAGTAGTTCAGTGGTTGTGGTTTGCAGCTTGGGCATGCTTGGCTTTTATCTTGTTTGTTTGTTTAGAGACCACTAATGAGTGAGTACAACCCCTGCTTATCTTTCTGAGTTTGTGATACCTCGCTCAGGAGGATATTCTCCAAATCCATCCATTTGCCTGCAAATTTTAGGATATTATTTTTTCTTACTGCTGAGAAGTATTCCATTGTGTAGATGTACCACAGTTTGTTAATCCATTCTTCTGTTGAGGGACATCTAGGTTGTTTCCAGGTTCTTGCTATTACAAATAATGCTGCTTGAACATAGTTGAGCTAATACCCAAAAGGCCACTCTTAACAGTTTAGGTTCTGGTGCAGTGAAGGGCACATCATATTTAAGATTCCAGGACTGTGAGATATCTGCCAACACCAGAGGTAGATGTAGATTGGAGTCAGTTTGGACTTCCAGAATAAGATTTATGTGTGTGTGCATGTGTGTGTGCATGTGAATGAATGTGTGTGCATGTGTGTGTGCGTGGTGTGTGTGTGTGTGTGTGTGTGTGTGTGTGTGTGTGTATGTGTGTGTGTGTGTATGTGAAAAACAGAGTGGTAGAGCTACCTAAGCCCTTTGGGACCCAGAGGATCATGATTCAGTCTCAGATATGAGATACTGAGCTATTTACACTGTTGAAGTTTAATTTTGTTTTGGTAGGATCATTACTGTGACCAGCTTCTTTCCTCTTAGAATAAGAAAATATAAATTTTCTTTTTCTTAATTTTGAAGGAGCAAAATTGCAGTTAATAACTCTGGATTTTTAAGAGACATTAGATCTTAAAAATGTTTAAATTATTGAAGACAGTGAGACTTTTTTTCAAATTATAGTATGTTTTTAAAATGTGACATAAACAAGGAATTTTGGACATAAAGTTATAGTTGAATAGTGATATTTTGTATGTCAAGTTAGACTAGGTTTGTTAACTTGACAAAACTAGGGTCTCCTGACAAAAAGGAACTTCATTTCAAGTATTTCTCCATCAGACTGGCCTGTGAGCATGTCTGTAGAACTTATTTACTTTTTATTAGATTTACAGACTGAGATTGTAGGGCTTACCCTACTGTTAATGGTACCTCCCAGGACAGCAGGTAGTCCTGGATTCAATAATAAAGCAGACAGAGCCAACCCTGGAAAGCAAGGCACTAAGCTGCAGATCTCCATTGCTCTTTGCTTCAATTCTTGCTTCAGTTTCCTGCACAGCTCTTGTGCCTTTCATTTCCTGAATGATAAACTATAGCCTGTAAGCCATATACACCCTTCTCTCTCTTTAACTCCTCTCCAAAGTACTTTTATCATAGCAACAGAGAAGCAAATTAGGATAACAGTCTTCATTTTGAGAAAAGTGTTATGCTTTTACCTCAAAATTATCCCTTGTTATAGAAAAACAGGGAATAAAATATACAGCCTCTATTATAATTGTTAACTATACTGAAATTATATTATTTAGAACCATATCCAAGGAAGAGATATAAATTTTTCTAGTTTTATTTGTGTGTTCAATGAATAATTTCTGTCACAAGAAACATAAGTTGTAGACATTGTGCCCAAGAGACCATTACAATATAACTGTCCAAACTTAGACTTTATAAATTCATGCATTTATCATCTCTGATTTAAGTAGAACACCCTAACAAGACTGTCAAACCTTTCTCAATGCAACTTCACATTTTTATCTACAAAGGTCCTGTCACCAAAATAAATAAATAAGTAAAATAGCAAAATAAATCATAACATCTGAACTGTTTATCCTTTTGTGTTGAGCTACTCTTACAGACAACATCAGGTAATTTTAACTGAGTTTAAGGACTGAATTTTGATAGTTATGATTAAATTTAATATTTAGTCATTTTCAAGTTCTTTTACCACTTCCAAATGTTATTAAAATTATTTTATATTTGTAGATATGCATATCCATAAGTATCTATGTATTCTTAAGCAATATGTACTGTGGGCCAGAAAAAAAAAGCAGGGGGAATTATCTTGTTCATTTTCAACTATATATTTACCTGAAACTGAAGGCAGCTATCATAAAGCATGAAGTACTAATGTACTGTCATATAAAATTCTGTTTGTCTTCAAACAAAACTGATGAAACGTTAGCATGGTGTGAGAAAAAGTATCTAAAAGCATATATGCCAAAAAGGTAATTAAGAGAAATGAACATACTTATTAACAAAACAATGTGAGAAGCTGATGTAGAGAAAGAAGCATTGCAGGCAGCTGTTAGGAAACACCATCCATGAAGTCCATTGTAGGGTTGAATAAAAAGCATTTAGGCAGGTAGGCTTCTGGCTGAGCTTAAAAGACTGCAGATCAATAATGCAATAAAGAGGACAGTAATGCTAATGGTTCCTTTGTTTCAAAGTGTAAATGGCATTTCTGTGTCCCACTGTAAACCTTAAGTGATGCCTTTGTTAATCACAGCACAGAAAGCCTGTCATTTCGGCCTTGTGATCACAGAATTCTGCTTTTCTATGACTTGATTGTATGCATTTTGGTTCATTTGGGTGCCAGCTAAGAGTTTTACCTAACCTAGTATAGAAATGATCAATTTGTAAAAACAATATTTTCACCTCAGAAGATTTTAATATAGTTGGAGAAAGGAAAAGAGCCTGATGAGTAAAGTTAGAAAACAGAAATGATTATACATGGAAAAATAATAAGATCCTCTAGGGTATGTACTGAAAAGTTAGGTCTTGCTGCTTTATTCTTCCTCTGTCTAGGTTCAGGAAATGCAAGACTAACAACACTCTACAAACATGTATTTTGGTGACATCTCTGAGAATAGTACTTGGAATGTGTGTGAGTGTTCTGGATAAATGTCCAGAGGCCAAAATCCAAATGCAGGTGAGAATTTCATATTCCAGTGGGCCATTACGCCCTGTCACTTTGTGAATCCTTTATAAAATGTAGATAGGCAGGATGCTGAGACAGCTCAGTGGGAACAGATAAGCCCGAAGACTTGATTTCCATCCCTGGGACCCAAATAGTGGGCTAGGAAAACCAGCTTCTATTGCTCATCCTCACTTCCATGTTTGCATGGTGCCATAATGACTGTGCTCTGCATGTGTACATTGTGTGGACACATACACAAATAAATAAATAAACATGTGTACAAGAAAACAAAATGTAAAACTGGAAAAATATAAGTCAGCTGTGTCAGACTGTGTTTTACTTTGGTTTCTTTCATGTATTTGGACATACATTTTTTGCTAGAAATACTTCTATTATTATCTATTTATCAACATCTATCAGTATATAAAAGACACATTTGTATTTAAATTTTTTTAAAAAAAGATACAGCATTGAGGATATCTTAAAGGGAGAAACTTGATGTACACAGCTTCAAATTTAACAATAGTTATAGTTAGTTTGTTCTTATGTAGGCACATTAAATAATGAAAATAACTGTTCTCTGTGACTCTTTTTTCTAAAATACATAGAACATAAAAAATAAAATCTAAGGCACCTCAAGGTTACGCTCAGCTAAAGATGAAGAAAGCACACTATTCAACAACCACATGCTGCACATCTTATTCATTTTCATTTTGCACTTTATTTAAATTTTCTTTTCACCTTTGTGAAATTTTACTGGCATGCTAAATATTCATTTAACTTAGCTTTCTTACATAAAAAAAATAAGAAGATAATCGGGTTTTAGTTTGCAAGCTCTCTGATTTCATCGAGTGTTCTTATACTCCATTATATGTTGTAAGTACTCTGTATGAGAGTCAATTTCCAAGAACAGTCTCTAAATGCCATTTGTTATAATGGTGTTTAGGAACAAGGCTTTAGTGATGACCCTCTGTATCTACTTTATACATATAAAGTAGGTCAAACAGAACCACTTACCCTCTTGTATTCAATTCATCAATAATGTGGCTCTACTCTCTTCTTGGTATCGTCTCCTTTTCATATTAACTATCCCTTGTCCTCTGAAAGTCTTCTGTTAGGAAATTGCTTTATGATAATCACATCTCTTTCCCTCCTGAAGATCTCTGCATCTTTCAGCTTCATTCTGCTGTTGGCATCTCAGAAATTGAATGAGAAAAATGGAATGTAATATGCAAAAAGAAAGCACACATTTACATTACATATTTCTGAACTTTATTTAATGCATGTGTGTCCAAAAGAAGTCTTCAGTGTCATAAATGATGCAAAGTAATGGCGTCTTTAGGAAGATAATTTTAAAATGTGCATAGGATTAGAAGTTACAGAGAAGTGGAAAGTAATTCACATGGAAAAAAGTACCACAAATCTAGACAAGAACTTTCAAGGTATTTTTTTATAAGATGGATATATTTTTAAAACAAATTAGTATCAGCAGATTAGAACTGGATGTAGTCTCAGGAAAGGGATTCTATTTGAGGCTTATTATTAAGCATGAAAATGGTAGGCCAATTTACTCTTAAAGAGAAAGGCTGCAATTTTAAGTTCAGGGGACTATACCACTCCCACCAGAAATGAAAGATTGAAGAAACACTTATAATAATAAATATTTTCAAAACTACAGTTTAATGTAAATGACTAAAGGCATTAGAGTAAGATAGGTGTTGACAAAAGAGGTAGAGAGAGACAGCAGCCTTTTGGGGTTTATTTGTTTTGTTAGTCTGTTTTCGTTGATTGGTTTTGGTTTTCAACATAGGGTTTTTCTGTGTAGTCTTGGCTGTTCTTAACACCTTTGTACATGAGGCTACCCTCAAACTCACAGAGTTCCATCTGACTCTGCCTCCTGAGTGCTAACATTAAATGTGTGCACCACCTTGACTGGCACCTTGTGGTTTCACTATTCTATCACCTTGAGTCTTCTCTGTTTGACACATCTTATATAAATGTCATTCAACTTACAAACCTTAACTTTAATTTTTTAAAGATTTTGAGCATCCTGAGTAATAAGTATGATACTTAATACCTATGACCATAAAGCACATTATATACATACACACACAAACACAAAGCACACACACATATATAAAACCACTGAACAGTGATGGGGAATGTCTTTATGCCAACACTAGGGGGGAAGAGGCAGGTGGATCTCTTTGAGTTTTAGGCCAGGTTGGTCTACAGAACAAGTATCTGGACAGCAAATTGTACACAGAGAAATTCTGTTGCAAAATATCAAAAAGAAAGAAAGGAAAGAAGGAAGGAAGAAAGAAATAAAGAAAGGAAGGAAGAAAGAAAGAGAGAAAGAAAGAAAGAAAGAATAAGAAAAGAGAGTCAAAAAACAAATACCAGGAAAAAGTCATATTATATTGGTGATAACTGAAAATCAGAAGCTGATGGTGGAAGAAAATGGGGGAAAATTTATGAATATTACTAATACATGGAGATGTATAGGAATTCTTGCCTGAGATTCTACAGAAGGAGGAAAACAGATAAGGATGATCCCATCTATATCAAATGGCTGCATTAAAGGATTGAGTGTTTTTCTACCAAAAAAAGAGTATAGTAATTTGAAAAATTATTATCCTGATTTAAACAGTATAAAGTGCATGAATTTATCCAAACATTCCACAAGGAACTTCAAATGTAAAACATCTTATGGTTTATCAGTTATAGCAAATTCAACTTAAATTATCAAAATATAATTCAGAATAATGAAAACAAGAAAAGGCAAATTAAGTATTTGGAGAGTGATGCATACAGCAATAGAGATGGGGCTTACAGTAAGCTACCTAAAGAAGCTCTGTGCCAGTCAGCCAGTAATGACGTTAGGATCATGATGAGAGAAGAGAGGACAGAGTTGAGAAGAATTTTACTTTGGAGAAATGACAGTGGTTTGAACTAAACAAATGTGATGGTTGTTTAATATTGTGATATACTAGATAACCCTGTTACATTCATTTTTTTCTTAACAGAAGGAAAAAAACAAAATAAAATATTTGTAAACATTCTCTTCATTACTGTTATATCCAGAAAACATTTAGGCCAAGGCAATTTATAGTTCATTCTTATGCAAAAATAGAATTGTTCAATGTTTATAAAATTATTCTATTTTTATTAATTTCCTTGCTAAAGCAGCAATAATTGTGTTTACTATTATGTTCTTTTCATTGACAAATTCTCTTATGTTTCTCTAAAGTACTTTCATGATGGATGTTAGATAGATTGATGAATGGATAGATGGATTGATTGAGAGATTACACTAGGCACTATTTTAAATTGTACATTTTAAATTTTTTCCTTTTTATTGCTAGCTTTCCAATAACTATTCTTATATAATTAACATATATCTTGTGAGATTAGCTCTTTATGTAACATGGTTTGCTGAGATCAGCCTTTGAACAGGTGGACTGGGTTTACATATAATTGGCAGTAGCCTCACATCACCTTACAGTGTCATGTGGAAGAAAATCAACAGAAATCAATACCTCAGCAAAATATTATACATACATACTTTATTAAATAATAACACCCTCACATGTATGGCACAAAATTTATGTATGTAGAGTGAGGGAAAATGTAATGGTTATAATTTTACTAGTGAGTACCTTTATTTTTGAGGCAAGTTTTCTGTTCTATAAACTAAGCAAGTTCATCACATTTTGAAATTTTACAAGATTAATAAAAATTCTGTAGAGAATCTCACAAATCTTTAACAATTGGAAGATACAGATTAAAAAAATAAGGAAGGGTAATATCCCTACTGGGCAAATACCCTAAAGATGCACGTTCACACTCCAAAGGCATTAGCTCAACTATGTTCACAGCAGCATTAATCATAATAGCAAGAACCTGGAAATAACCTAGATGTCCCTCAACAGAGGAATGGATTAACAAACTATGGTTCATTTATGCAATGGAGTACTACTCAGCAGTGAGAAAAAAATGATATCCTAAAATTTACAGGCAAATGGATGGATTTGGAGAATATCCTCCTGAGCGAGGTCTCACAAACTCAGAAAGATAAACGGGATGTACTCACTCATTGGGGACTTTAAACAAAATAAAGCTTAGCATGTCAAAGCTGCAAACCACACCCACCGAACAGCTTGGAATCTGAAACACCTTGGATCCTTGGACGGGCACCTTGAAACTCATTCACTCCAGAGAAACACCTGACTCAGTCTTGGTGTGGGGGTAAGGAAAGCAGATCTGCCTGGAGTCATGTTGAACCAAGGAATCTTGGGACCTTGAGACCTCCTGCCCTTGCTGGGGAGGAGATGAACTGATGGAGAGAAGAGTGTGTGACTGGGAGGGGCAGGAAGGGGAAGGGAGCCTGAACAAGGGGATACATGGATTAAAAAAAATGACTTTTTTCACAGTAAAAAAATAAAAAGGATAAATTAGTTCATACTGAAAAAATATTCATACTTTAATTTACAAGTAGACAGTAAGTATATACACACTGCTAGGGATATCTTGCTAGTTGTATTTCCATTTTTTGCAAACAAGTATAAACAAGTTTCTCAGTTTTCGTTAATATTCATTAGACTTCTTCTTATGCTCTGCATATAGTGTGATAGACAAGTTGAATACAGTGAACTGCATCTAACCTGAGCTACCCAGAATAATGGTAAATAGTCTTATGAAACACGGTTGTCTGAGAAAACAAGTTTAAATGTAGTATGCTTTCTTTTAATCACAATAAATTACAAGTTTAAACTATTGATTATTCAACAGACATTCTTGGGATATTTTATTGCCGAAAGTAATATCACAGCCATAATCACTACATAGTATAGCATAGACTATATTCTTATACATTCTTGGGAGATTTCTCCCTGGGTATGTTTACTATGCAAGTAAAGGGAATCAGAATTCAGATCCTAAACCTCCTGTAAATTCCCTGGCATTGAGCAGATGAAAATCCAATGCCCCTGCACTGAGATGGGAAGCAGAGAGAGGGGAATTCCTGGAAGCTCATTTGCCAACTGACCTGGCTTATGTAGGAACAATCAACAAAGGACCCTATCTCAAACATATGGGAGGGTAAAACCAACACCAAAGTTGTCCTCTGACCTACTTGTGTGTGTAGTGATACATGGAGAGATTTTAAAACAACTCTATCATTGAAATTTGCTTCTGTCCATAATGAAAGGATTAGAACAAATGACTCTCTTTCTATGAAAACAACTGGAAAATTAACAAAGTAATGATTTAAACATTTACAAATATTTAACACCAGGAAACACAGAGTGTGAGCAATTGTTAGAAGTAGGGTGAATGTGGAAGTTTGGAAGGCTGGAGACAGAGATATAGGCTTGTGCTGAGAAAAACATACCAGCAACCTTCTGTGGAGTTGTCTGTGTCAGTCATAGAAGAGTTCAGCACTGTAGCCTGACAAATCACAAAGCTTGAAAAAGTATGATAAATGTGGTAGTTCCTGGAGAACAAACATGTTTAACATACCTTTGCATTCTAATAGCCAGAAATGACTTTCTTTGTGAACATTCACAATGTTTTATCTAAACAAAAAAATGTTATACTTTCAAACATTAAAAGATATGTTCATCTATAGGACTAAACAAACTAAAAAAAAACTGTGGGAAAGAAAAATTGGTCTACAAAGTCTAAAAGATTTGTACCTAGCATATATACAGGACACTTTTAATCTTTTAATTGAAAAATAAAATGTCAAACCAGTGGATGTTTATATGCTTGTCAATACATATATAGTATATAATATGTGTGTATATATCATAAACATGTATATACCTTTCTCTCTCTCTTCCTGTGTGTGTGTGTATACTTCACTAGACAAGCTATCAATTTGTTTGAGAAAAGAGCATTATTGTTCACCAGGTATGTACAAATTAAAACTGAAAAACATACTGTTATAATAGAATGATACCAATTAAAATGTAAGCCTTGATAATAAGTATATATTCAAGTGTGAAAATAATGTTAATAGAAACACAAATAGTTTTCATTTTTGAAAGTAAGTTAAATAGGTTATTGCAATGTGAAATAGCTGCTAAATTTGTGTAAAAATCAAACCTAAGTATTTACAGAAAAGAATTGAATATGTACACATGGAGTTTTGTAAATGTTCATAGCATCTTTCTAAGACTCTTTGTGTGTAAAATACTCAAAAAGCCATCCACAAATAAATGGAAAAGCAAATTTTATTACATCCTCCAGTAGATACTTTTGTGTCTTAAGTATTTTATTGCACCATTTCTAAAATATAGATTATTTATCAGTAAAAAGATCAAGTATCTGCTGTATGCAGTAATGGCAATGAATTTTAAAATTATTTTGCTGAAGGAAAACAACCAAATATAAAAGAAAATAAGCTTTGTAATTTCACGCATATGGCATTAAAGAAAATGTAAATTTATTCTTTCTGACAAAAATCAGCAGATTAGTAACTGCCTAGGGCCAAAGATGAGTAGGTAATTTTCGGTAAAAGTTAATGAAACAAACTTATGCTAGCTAATTTTGTGAATAAGGAAAACAATCTATATCTTGTTATAGAACCTATGTGGTAGAACCTATGTGAATGTTTGTAGTTACCAAACTTTGTAAGTCTCTACAAACAAATGATACTTTTTACTGAAGCAAAAATCACATTTCAATGAATGATTTACATAACATAAAATATATTAAATATCAAGTCAATGAAGAAAAACTCATTTCTCATTGTTTAATTTTTTGCCAATGAATATGGAGTAACTCAGCTTTAAAACTCCCCATAATTTTATTTCGTATTTGAAACAGAAACAAAAAAGATTTTCTCTTTGAATATAAACTATACTAGCAGAAGTATTTCATTTCTGAGACAAAATTCTGCTCGGCAACACATATTACATCAATTAACGAGATTCTCAAGTGATGATTGCAGAATGGAGAAGGGAAATGGAAGGAACATAATTTTCTGTTAACCTAGTCTCTGAACCATGTCTTTATTAATTTTACAGAAAGAAAAGAGGTTCCAGAGAGAGATATGCTATACTAAGTAAACACCAGTCAACATCAATTAATATCTTTACAAAGCATACCATTTGCATGTTACCCAACTCAATATAACGCTGTGAGTTGTGAGCAGAAATTCAGTGTGTTAGGTCATATCTGTCTGGTTTGTCAGGTTACTTTGAGTGACAGGTTCCTTTTCTCTGAAACAATCATTATAATAAAGAAATGGTTTGTACTTACAAAGGCTTGTGCTACAGTTAGATTTTACTAGATATCTACTACTTAATGTAGAACCATGTTGGTATGATGCAAGGGAGGACAACCTAAGGTAGTCAGCAAGTACCAGGGAACGTTTCTAATAGGAGAAGCATTATTTACTCCCTTCAATTCCCCTTTCTTGAACAGCACAGAGAGCAGAGAAATTCACAATAATCCCCTGGAAAATGTCCTAGAGGACATGTAGTGCAGACACTCCTAGTGAGTGTCCACCTCAGTCTGACTAATCTCCTGAGAACCTTACTGTAACATACTTAAAAACTTAGTGATGTTTGCAAGTGCTAAAGCCAAACCATAATGGTATATTTTCAGTCTTTAAGAAGATTCTTTAAAACCAATGTTATGTTTCTTTAAGAATACTGACTTTTAATACTCAGGAGATTGTTTCAAGGTAGAAAGATCTGTGTTACTGTGAAAAATTACACAAAATATAAAATTATGTTAACTCTTTTTTGACATTTCACCCTGAAATGTTGCTGCTCAAAGATGAATGGCTGTCATGAACACGGAAGTTGAAGATGTTCACTAGATTCAGACTGTTATGAAAATGTAAAAGGTTTCGACATGAAAAATAATGTGTGTTTTTCTGCATGACAACTTCAATGCCATATGTCTCCAACAGGCTTGATAAAATCTGGCCAGTTTGTTGTTTTGATAAAGAAATCAAGGGCTGTAGTTGCTTTTAGAAGTTCATATGTAACCAAATTTAATATGGATTTAGACACTTTGCTTCAATAACAGGAAGGCTGATATCATATGTGAAACATTCAGCACAACCCGTTCATATATCATATGAGAATACCGATCACCCAGCTTTCTCAAGGTGAAACATTTAATCAAAAGTTTGTTTTATGCTGTAGCAAGTGTGCCAAATGATTTTTTTAAAGATGACAATTCAAATGTTACATCATACATATTCTGTCATGCACCTTTATTAAATTTAGATGAGATGCTTTTTACTACAGAAATAGTGAGTATAGTAAGTTGTCATCAGTATGACCTAAAAATCCTGAGTTTTGTGTTATGAAATACTGCCCTCTGATCCTGATCATCTCAGGCTTCCCAGAGAAAATGAATGACATGGATAATTCAAAAGAGCAAATGATGCAAAAATAAGTTAGTTTTTTATAGCACTGATGTCTATAACATTAGGCAGTAATCAATTTTACACTCCAGTCAATGATGCTGTAATGATTTGTTCTGTAAGAAACCTGTAGCTTATGTTTTCTGCATGGACAGTATACTTTGTTTTGTTAAAGGACCAGACTCTGTGACTCACATGGTGTTTATGCCACCTAGAGTTCTACCTTTATAGACTTTTTGCAGAAATAAGAAATTACAGACTATATGTGCATGCACACACACAAACATACACTTACTATAAGACCATGGATACTAAATTTAAATTTCCTAAATGCTACACTTTCAGTAAAAGTATCTCATTTTGTCTTTTGCAACAATTAATAAAAATAAGCAAACCCCAGCTTATATGCTATACAAACAAGGTAGTACTTACCTTATAATTCATAATAGTGCAGATCTAATAATTATGATCATAGTAAACAATGCACTTTTGACAATCCCTGGGAAAAAGTTTATTCATGTTTCATCTAGGTATAGGGTCTTGTCATAATTCCCTGTCTATCACTAGGATGTCAATTAGCATCACTACTGAGATCATGTAGGTGACCATGTTTTGAGGTTTCATGAGTTCAGCTTTTCTGTCTTATATAGAAGAAACTACCTAACAGCAGACAACATGGTCTTTCAATTCTTATAATACTTCCTCCTGTTATTACACACATTTTCTTTAGTCTTAGGTGTAGGAATTGCACAGTAGATATAGCAATTTGGGTAGAAGTCCACAGGGCCATTTATTCTATCCATGACTATACTTGAATCTCTGTAATAGTTCCTATTTATTGAGAAAAAAAGAAAAGCTGTTTTATGGAGGAGTGAGATATGTTCTCTGTAATACATGGGTAAGTATTTACAGTGTAATTAGAATTTGTTTGGGTTTTGAAAAATTGCAAATGATTCTCCTCTTAGGCCTATATCCTTTCCTACTATAGGTAGTTTGATGGGTTTTGATGACTGAATTACTTTAAGTTTTGCAGTTCTTACTTCTAACTGAACAGCTATTGGTTATCATAAGATTAATGTTTTATTCTCATACTATTGAAGATACCATGCCTTGTAAATCACTGTACTTCATAGGCTTTATGACTGAGTAATAGTACTTACTGACTGCCTTTATTCCTTGTTGATGGTACTCTTTGTCTTAAGATTTGGATAAGCTAAACCATATAAGCTAAACACAAATGTAGAAGTCCCAATTTCGGTTTTCTTTCTACCATATTTATTCTCTGTTCTCCAAGAATTCATATCTTGATTCATCACAGTATCCTTATAATTATGTTGTTTCTTCTCAGATGTTTTATTACATCTTAAAGAGCCACTAATCTCTTTTAATGCATGCCAGAGGTTTCTCATGTTAAATGTACTATTTGCAAAAAGCAGTCACTAACATATTAATCCAAGTAAAACAATAACAAAGCTGAAAAATATCAGCCTTTCTCTGCCTCCTTTGGCTCTTAGTTTGCTTGTTTTAAATTATATAAACTATTTGCCCAGTAAAGGAGGCTATTAAATTCATTAAAACCATAAACAAAAATCTAATTGTTCTAGATCCTAATTGCCTTTCAAATGGCAATAGTATAAGACCTCAAGTCATCCCCTGATTTGTTAATGTATAAATCTGAAGACTCTCAAAGACTCAGAGTCATTGATAAGGTCGACCATTGGTAGCAGACATAATTTTTAAAAGCCAGTAACTCAATAGAACATAGCTCCTTAGAGGCAAGGATGTTGTATAATTTATCTTCAGCTTCAGCACACCTTAGCATAGGATAGAATAGAAATGATGCCCAGAAAATAGTGAATGATGCTCTCTCTCTCTCTCTTTCAGCTCACAGTAGCAGTTTGTAGAAAATATATTCTCCTACATAAACCTCTGAAACATCACAGCATTAAAATAGAATTCATTGTCATTCTCCAGATGTCATTGTCAGTACTCAATGCATCCTGCTCTCAGAGGACTGAGGAATAAAACATTTAATGCCTCAGAATGCAAAAAAAAAAAAAAAAAGCAACAACAAAAAAATATAGCAGGAGATGTTTTATCTTTCAGAAAGCAGATTTGTCTGTATCCAGCTTCTGGATGTAATAGCTAACACATGGCGTGTTGTGATCTGCTGATGTTCTACAGGTGTGGTATTACCACTTGGAGTAGGATAGTTCTTTGGAGCAATTTTGCATATTACTAGATATTTATCATCCTTTAACCCTGTCTTCTAGTGCTTCTAACTTATCTTGTTCTTACTGTGGTGAGAAACAAACCAAAAATTTAACGTGAAAGAAAACTAAATTTCTTACAGAAGAAAACAATCTTGGGCAAATTATCAAGTATTATGCACATTCACACACATACACACACACACACATACACACGCATACACAATTGTGACTCAGCTGTCTAATTTGAGGACCTGAAAAAAATGGCAAAAATAAATAGCCAAAAAAGTGTTTTAGTACTTTTCTTTTGTGTGTAAAAGCCACAGGAACTGTGCCAGTTGCATAAACAACAGAAATCACTGTTGTGAGCAATGTGCTAATTCATCTTTAGATTTTCAGCAGTGGTAGCTGAAGAAGGTCTTATTGTTATGGATGAGTCAATGGTAGTTACTTATGCATTACCATGACAAGTACCTGACAAAAAGAAATACAAGAAAGAAGTAGTAGTTTTGGTTCATGGTTTCAAAAGATTCAGTTCCCCAAGGCAAGAAGGATCCAGCAAATCTCACATCATGTTGGAGGTGAAAGAGAGAGGAGGCAAGATGCTATTTACTGGGTTTTCTCCTTTCTTCCCTTCATTGTGTCTGGGGTCACAGTCAATGGACTGATGCCACTCATATTTAGGATATGTCTTTGATCTTTTTATTTGCTCTGGAACTATACTTTCTAGCATTGCTAGAGACTCATCTTTCTAATAACCCATGTCTTGTTTCATGCAGCTAAATTGACAGTGTGAAGTAATATAAAAAGGGTATCCACCTATTCCCCACTATTACTTCTAGATATTTGTCAGCCAGAAGTGAGAAATTTTAAAGGAAAATGAGACAAAATAGTGGTCTTGACTTTTTTCTAGTTTTGACCCTCGCTAAGGTATTATGTTATCTCTAAAATAGCTAAAGAAACAATTTCAAAAAGAACTAGGCAAAGCAAAGTGAGTGAATGACAACACCTTTTTGCTGTAGGTTGACATGAGAGGATAAAAATTACTGCATCTTGAAAGAAATATATCATACTAGTAGATTTCCACTTTTGTGACTCAACCAGCATAAACTCTTTCAAACCATGATGAACCCGTTTACAGAGACATGTAAAAGAGACAGACAGAACGGTATGACCAGGAGGAAATATGCTATCATTTACTTTGTTTGATTAATTTGAAAACCCTACACATATAACAGGCATTTTTAATGTTTCAGAATGGCATTGATTAAAATGTAAAGTAAAGTAGAGCCACACTAATGAGGTTTCATTATATCCCCTACAAACAAAGCCAACAGTTTTTATTTAAAATTATTTCATTTGAATAATTTAAATTTGGTGGAAATTTTTTTGTCATTCTTTAAAAAATTGTGTCCATGAGTTGGGGGAAGGATGAAAGGAGGGAGAGGAAACAGAGGTTGGGATGTTTAGTAAGAAGTTTTTGTCCCAGCTAGCCCCAAGATCAGAAAAAAAAAATCACATGAATTCTTACATTAACTACATGCCGTTTGGACTATGGCTTAGGCATATAACATGTAACTCTTACTTTCAAACTAACCCATTAGTCTTATCTTGTTTAGCCATGTTTCTTGGTAAGTTTTCTCAGAGCATTATTTTTATCTTTTTTCTTATGTGTCTGCTGGTGTCTCTGCTCTGTTCTTCCTCTTCCCAGAGTTTTCTTAGTCTACTAGCCCCACACATACTTCCTATCTGACTTCTGCCTAATCAGCATTTTATTAAACCTGTAGGAAGAACTAGTATTTACAATGTACAAGAGCCTAATCACACAACATGAATGAAAAATAAAAAAATAATTAAAAAACAAAAAATAATAGTAGCCATGAAATTTATTTAAAGACCAATATATCTTTTCCTTTTAGATAACATTACCAGCTACAGTCTCATTAGCAGGTCCATTGGAATAGTATCATTATATCCAAATTTGGAAACTCTTCTCACAGAAGAGCCAATGCCCAAGAGAAAAACATCAAAGTTCAAGAAAACTGAGGCAATTTCCCAAATATACATCACATGGTACCAAGTAAAGCTGCCAGTACCAGGAACAAATTACACTGTATTGTGTTATTGGCCATAGGTATCCCGTAGCCTCCTCTGAATAGTCACAGGTTATCTCCAAAACTCTTGGTCAGCTTCCACTTTCCTGATGGTCAGGAGCCTAATGCTGAAGACATCACTTATTAATGTCACTAACATGAAGAAATGGACCTGATACCAAGCTAGAACTTGCACCCTTGATGACTATAGTGCTAGAAGGGCCTATACACACTACTGGGGGAGAAAAGTAATCAGTACTCTCTCCCATCTATAAATTCTGCAACCTAGAAAAATTACTTGCTTGAAAGACATAGTGATGCAATAGTGTTACAAATGGTTAAACTAGGTCAAATTTAGCCTGCAACATACTTTTGCGTAAAATAATTCTAAAGTGATATTATGTTGATATTCAGAGTAAAAGAGAAAGGCACAATATGACAACCAGGATTTAAGCCTCTACACCTCTATTCTGTCCCCGATTGGACATCTGCCCGCTGAACTGGCACATTCACAGAAGCAGTGGTTTGAAAGCAAATATACACTATCAAGGCCATACATGAGAGTTTATTTAAGAGAGAATTCCCAGGCGGGTGCAGAAGCAGAGGAGCAGGACAGAAGTCAGGGGACAGAGAAAAGGAGCATGTGTGCACAGTCTCTTTTAAGGGAAGGAGCATGTACGGATATGAGTCATGGGTCCAGGGAGGTGCTTCTGTATGCAATGCTGCAGGATTTTCGCAGCCACGCCCAGGGGCGTGCCTCCCTACAAGGTGCATCCCACCTGAGCCAAGTTGGCTCAGCTACCTGGAATGCCAGGAATCCTTACAGCAGTGTTCCAGTCAGAAGCACCAAGAGAGATATGTATAGCAAACACATGAGGTAGTCAGGTAGCTCATACATATACAGCCTTTCAAACTAGCGATTTTCTAGTCTTTTAAGAGTCATCAAAGCAGTGTTTGTAGGTTTACCTTCTGCATAAGCAGATACTGGGATATAGGATTTGAAGACTTTTGGAATCTAACGCAAGAAGCTAAATGTAGATTTTACTCCAAAATGCAGTTAAGCTAACAAAATGTTTCATGTTAGCTAAACAAAAGCATGTGCTTTACTAATGCATCATTTTAATTAGAATTCAAATAGATTCTCTGAAAGAATACCTTCAGAAGTGTGGCAAGTTATAAAAGATAATGTGCAGTCTTAAGTATGTGCTTATTTCTGAGGATGGTACAGTAAAATTCTATAGACTATAAGCCTTTAAATACCAGAAGGGTGATTTGACACATTCTGAACTTGAAAGTCTAGGTCTAGGAGCATTTCTGTAAGGACCACAAGATCTCTGTGCTTCACCTACAAATATTTTTTTCTTATGTAGAAACCACTAAGATTATATTAGGAAACATTCTAACGTCTGCCTTCTAGTTGATTGTCCCTTTACTTCATCAATCCCCAAACAGTCGCCTTCTGAATATTGGGTTGGAACTAAAACCGAGGGATTGTCAGTAGATTGCAATTTGGCACAAAATAATTTTAAAATGTGAAATATCTCCAAGTAATACTTTTAAATTAATCATGTTAGATTAATAAGGTTATTGAGAATGGAGCCTATCGTAATATTTTGAAAATTCTATGACCTATAATTCCAGGCTACTTATATTTTGTTGTCTCTGTTATTGTGTGATTCCACACAGGCTTCTTCAAGTTTGTTTCTTTTGCATTTAATAGCTGGAAGTGTTGGTACCAAGAGCACTCTCCTTAAATATTTCATAAAAAGTAAACAATTCACAATGCTAGTGGCATACTTGATTCAGGAGATGTAGTGAGGTACTTTTTTTTTTTAAGTAAAAGTAACAGTTCTTTAAATAGTAGTAAAATCTTAAAATTTCTGATGAAGTGTCTCAAATTGTAAGATTTGAGATGGTGAATGAGTGAATTAAATTCTACCCTGAAAGTTCAAAAGGTGAATGATAATCCTTGAACACAATGCTTTAACAGAATGATGTGAGGTTGGTGAACAAGTTACTCAAAATTATTTGCAACATTATGAGGCTGAGTATGTATTCATTCTTTTCAAGAATTATATTTTTCACCATACTCACCAAGGGATCCATAAACTACAAAAAATATAACTTACAAACATTAATGAATAAGGGAATGTCAAAATATAAAATCTTAAAGCCAGTCTTTTGGGGGAAAATGTAAGCTTGTAAGCTTGATAAACTTAGTGCTCAGAAAGGAACTGAAACACAGATTTAAAACATAAACAAATAAATCAAGTCAATTAATATTAAAAGGTAACACAATTAAAAATTGACTCTTAAGAAATTGCTTTATTTCCATATATACTAGTAAATATATGCTAATCTTATACTGATCACTATGTACTAACAAATCATATAATTATAGATTAGTCAAAGTACTGACAACTGCAAGGAACATGATGCCTCCATATCCCTGACAGCATTGGGAACCCTGACCTATTAATCTGTGACTGCAGCCTAGAAATCCCTTTAGGGCACAAACAGAGCGACATCCTCTTAAAGGGAGATTCTAAGGCCACTTAGCATATTATTACCTTGAAGAAACCTTCCTAGAAGAGTTAGTTTGAGCCATTGAGTTGGAGTACTTCTTAATGTGAATGGCCAAATTATCCATCTTTTTGTCATTTGTCTTTCAAATATTTACCTTTTTTCTTAAGAGAAAGAAATTTATGAATGCCTTCCTATTACAAACAAAACTAAATATCAGTTAAGGCTAGCATTATATTTTGTCAAATATTCTAGCAGCATTGCTGCTTTAGTGTTAAAGTCAGAATTAAGTCAGCACGCCCTTTGTCACCAATGATATTCAACATAGTTTTGGAATTTTAGACAAAACAATTAGAGACCAATAGTAGTTTATAAAAAATGAATAGGAATAGGCAATGAAATTCTACTTCAAATGTAAGATTTTGCAGAACCTCAAATAAAACCAGCTGACAACTTTTTAAGTGATGATTTAGTAATTTCATTCAGAACAAATATGCAGGCCATTTCACAATGGCAAATCACCAGGTGGTAATTAAATAAAGTAAAATACTGTACAAGGCATAAAGATACATGCCAATTATCCCAGTACTTGGGATCTTGGCTCAGGAAGACTCTAACTGAGAGCAACCGGGTAAGCATAGTGAAATGCTGTCCAAAAGAAAATAAGTAGGGTAGGGTTACAAATTAAAACATATAAACCAAATGTGTAATATAAATGTATGTATTTTTATAATAGTTCATGAAGAACTTATAATAATTTTATTAACAAGTGCTTAGGATGGTAAAATCAGACTTCTCGAATTATATCATGAATAATTTTAATTTTCTATCATCCATGCATCTTAATTTATTTTTTAATTAAAAACTTTTCACACAATATATTTTGATATATTCTTTCCCCACCATATTGTCATTTGAAGATGTACAACAAAATTTTATTTTTAAAATAATTCTTTTAATTAATAATATCACATTCATAACATCTTGAATTAAACTTTCCTTCCAGGAACAATAGGTTTAATTAAGAATAATTAAAACTGAATGAGAGTCTAGTACAATTTAAAGGGGCCACAGGTAAACAAATTTTTTTCAGAGGCCATAAATGATATTCATTTTTTATCATATAAACATAATCTCTATAGTAATGGAGTTTATGCAAAACTTTTACGAAAGTATAACCTGAATTTTTTTTTTTGAGTGAATTCTTCCTATCTCTTTTGTTCAAATTATCATTTGCTTTGAAACAGAACTTGTTTACAGCTAGGTTTAAAGCAAGTCTCAATTTCCGTTCAGGTGTTCTTTAAATCACGACAGGTTTGGAAACTTTTCTAGTGCTGTGGTTGACTTTTCACTGTCCCAGTAGGATCCGTGAGCCTAGGTAATTTAAAATAATAGATACATATGCTTAAAATTTTGATGAATTTGAAGTAAGCAATCTTACTTCGGCATCCTATCATGGAAGGTGAAATCACAGGACAAGTCGAGGTACCAGACTTGCAGACTTAACTCTTTTATGATAACACTAATCTCTTCAGGAGAGTAGACACTTAATTTCCAAAAGGTATCACAGGGAAATGTACTTCTGTTCGCCATTGAGGTCCTCCAATATTTTTAGGGGGCACATTGAAACCATAGCACTGAGCTCACTAGAACAATAGAAATAAGTCCTCAGATTACTCTTTCAATTCTGTTTCCTTGTCTTTTTGAAGGTGTTTTCAAGAAATGCTCTTTTTTTTTTTTTTTTTTTTAAGTTTACTTTTGTTTCTTTTACACAATGAGGATAAAAGACTTTCCTTTATGAGGAAAATAGCTTTCCTGGCAAGGGTTTGAACTGAAAGATAATACTATGATATGCCTTGCGTAAGTATAATATCATCATATAAAGTATTCACAATTTATGTTTGTGAAATTCTGTTATATTATCTATGTGCAGCATGCTGGCAGCAGCAAGTTGTCATGGAGATTTCTGGGATTGCCCAACCATGTCTTATCAATTTCATTGTTCATACATGCTTGCTATTTAATGCAGTATTACCTGTACCAAAATCCAGGGTTGTTAGTATCCTCACCATTTTATGAAAGAATAAAATAATCTAGATTATGCCTCTGTTTACTTTAGGGGCTGCTGTCATTATTAATCATTTGTGAAAGAGTTTGTTATTCTCTCAAACCAGTAAGTTGGCTTCACACCAATGAGAAAATTAGCAGAGAACCTGACTAAAGAGGTTAAAAAAGACAAGCTTTGCTCTCAGATTCAAGGCTTGGATTCATGGCTTTTCTTAGCTGTGGCTGAGTTACATGGTATTAATTAGGAACTGTCGCCTTCTGTTTTCTCATAGGAAGATGACAATCTCAATTCCCAGGACACAGAATCTGCTTATGCTTTCACTCTAGAAACATAGGTGGTGGTAGAGGTAGGGTGGGGGTGGGACTGATGATGTACCAGACAATACAGGGCAAATTGTAAGTGAAAATAGACAAATGGGCCTCTCTCTCTGAATTTAGAATCTACCATAGGAAGTAGATGTTGTTCTACTGATGAAAATATCATGTAAAACTGAAACAATTAAACATTAATCAAGGTAAAGTATTGATGTGAAATGTATTTAAAATTTCTGCTCTGGGCCTTAATACTTCCTATTCCCTCTGTCTGAAATGTTCTTAACTAAACTATCTACAAAAACTTATTTTCCCCATTATTAACCCTTCAACTAATTTTCTTGACAGAATTTTTCCTTGCTTTTTTTTTTTTTTTTTATCTAAAAGGCCTTCTAAACTTTTCCCTCCTATATTGCTGGTTTATTTTTCTAAAAGTATTTATTCTACTTGACGTGTTGAATACCTCTTTTATTAAGGAGCATCTACCTTGTACCAGCAGGAAGTGAGATTCCAGAGAGACTGAGTGCCTGCTTCATCCCTACTGTACCCTTGGCACTGAGAAATATGCTGTAATAAGGTGTGCTCTAGAGAAATGTACTGGTAATAATAATACTTTTAAAAATATACAAATTGTCTAACTAGTAAGGATATTTGTGTTTAAAGGAGTATTTTCTTCAAATTTTCTCTTGGCTGGGGCAAAAGAAAAACAAGAGACATTCTTTATATGACTTGTATTTCAATTGCATCCTAAATGAAAGACAGAGTGTAACAAAGCTTGGAAAACAGAGTGTGCATATCTGTTTTCAGAGCCTTAGCAAGTTATTGAATTCAGAGTGATCACTGTGTGCATACATACTCAAGAGTTGCATGAGAAATATGAGAATCAGATTCTAGTGAAATTTGAAGTCATGTTCAAGTACTCTCTTCCCATTATATTATAAAGTAGCATAAAAAGTTTGAAAGAACAAATATATACTATAATAAAATGATGTTATTGAAGTTGGTATTTTAAAATCTTATATATCTCATTGAACACAAAGAAATCATGCTGGGGCTTAAGTAAAGCCTATACTCCTCTTACTTATGGTACTGGAAGAAGAAAGAGAAGAATGTAAACACAAACCCATCTACAAATTGTGATCTACAGTGTTGACCTGCTTTCAGGATAGAATGTTGCAAAAGAACATTGTGAGAGTAACCAATCACTCTATGTTTGGATTTAAGATTATTCCATAACATGGAACATATACTTGCCACTGAATGAGCAGCCAAGAGCCTGAGACTAGCCAGGTTGTGTACATGGAAAAAAACATATTTTTGTGTTGCTAAATGAAGAAAGCAAAAACATGACTCTATTGTACTCACAGTGTTTCATTCAGCCATCCTCAGAGATCTGTCTTTTGTAGTAGTTGTGAACCAATACTGAGACCCAAAACTGGACAATGTGCAGAGAATAGGAGACCTTGCAACACTCAGTCCTAAATGAGATGTCTCCATAAAATCCATTCCCTCACTGCTCAGGGAAGTATGTGGAAGAGGAGATAGAAAGATTGGAAGAGTCCAAGGGCTTTGAAGACAACAAAGAGGCCTTGTAGGTATAACAAGACTGAAAAGCCTATGTAATCTCAGAGAGGACCTAAGCAGGTTCAAGCTAGACAGAGACCCATAACTGAGAGGGAGAAGTAAACCAGTAGACCTGAAGTCTTACATCTAGGCAATAAGTATCTCAAACTAGCAATTATATTTTTCTTTTTTTAAAATTTATTCTTCTTTAAAAAAATCTCACTAAGCATATCAACCACAATTTGAGTAGGTCCTATGACCAGCATTTTCTGGCAAATACAAAATGAACTCAATGTTATCTTGTGTCTCATATCGATTGATTTATTTGGACATTTAAAAAATTTACTCAAAGATTGCTTTTGTAGTATGGTTTCTAGTTTGGTATTTTTATAGGTTATAGTGTGTGTGTGTGTGTGTGTGTTTGTGTGTGTGTGTATGTGTGTGTGTTTTCCGTTAAATCACTTGTTTTTCTATATTGGCAACTGTATTCAAATACTTTTTGATGTTTATGGATTCTGGATAATAAATTTTATGAGCCTTAGTCTTTATCATGGTTTTCCAACCCACAAATATTGTATATTTAGATAAACAATATTGAATAGTAAAAGTGTAGGAGACATTTTATACCACCCTATGAATAAGTGTTCATGTATGTATATGATGCATTTATATGTAACCATGTATTAATGTGATGCATGTGGGGTGGAGCATGTACTCAACATAGGTCAGTTCTTGGTACCTCATTCATCTTGTATTTTTTGAGACAAAGTAACTTCTTGTACTTCTTTGCCTAGAACTCACTGGATAGTCTAGGCTGACTGGCCAATGAGCTTCTGGTATCTCCATATCCAAGGAACTTGGATTATAATCTCATACCATCATGTTTGACTCTTAAAATGAGTCAAAACTATAACTTCTGGTATTGATTTTAGTTGTTCAGTAAGCACGTACACAAATTAGCATTATATCCCGTAATTTTAAAGGTTGATATGAACACCACCAGACTCTTAAAGGGAAGAAATATAGAAGGAAGGGAGTAGCATAGGCTGTGTTCACACATTAAAATTTAATCTTTACTCTTAATATTCACCCAAGTGAGTGCCAATGTATCAGAAATCACAGTGTAAGTTACTGAAATAACAAGTATTAGAAAACCTCAGATCCCATGATTTAGATTATTGAAACGTAGAATGAGAAAACTATACTTTCTCTTTGCTTCAAGAATTTTAACTTTCAGCTGTAAAGATAATTAGGCACACATGATGAGAAATTTTTGCTTTCCTCATTTCCCTGAATTCCTCAAAGTGTCCAGACTATTAGGATGCAACAGTTATTTGCAATTCAGTTTCTCTGTCTGTCTCTGTCTCTTTCTCTGATGATTTTAGTTGATACCTGTACTCATTGTTTAACCAATCCTAGTGTAAAATATTTACTGAATAAAAAGCCAATGACAGCTCTGAAAGAAAAATCTGCTGTACTTACCGAGGTCTTGAGCTTTAATTAGAAAGTTGTAGTGAGTTCGAAGCAAGAAAAAAAGAAATTTCAAGGTATCCTACCTACCATGTTTCACATCCCTAAGGAAAGAACTAATGGGAAGAACTAATCTTGTTCTTGGATGAAAAACTCCCTTTTCTTAGGAGGCTACTAGATAACATTAAAAAAAAAAGTCTCAATGATGCCTCAAAGACAACTTTGAAAACCATTCCTTATAGCAGCCATTCTGATGTGATTTCAAAGCAGCAGAGATACATTATCATGGAAACAAGATCCTGGCTGATTTGAATTTCATCTGCTCCTGTAGCTCATTCTCTCCTTGTGAAGTGATAATGTTCCTTTATGATGACTTTTTCTATTTTTCCCCCTGCTTTACTAAAAAGCATCGTCAGGAATAAACCATGGTAAGTCTAGCAATCAGTAACAATGATAGATGGAATCCTGAATTAGGAAGTAAAGACTCCATATTCCTAGCTAATAAAAACTTTTTTTATTTCATTTGAAATTTACTAACACCAATATTTGTCCTAAAGCAGAAATTTATTTTATAAATTTCTGACGGACAACCAACAATGTTTTAAGATGATAATCTGATCATTTCTAACTCTGATGAGATAGCAAAATAATATTATCTGATTATTATAATCTCTTGTAAAAATTATTTCTATTGACAATTTCAATTCTATGCATATCATTATATACTGGGAGCTTTTCAAGACAATATTTGCTCTGTTCCAGTAAAAGTTATAGGTTAATGAGCCAAATTAGAGGATGTCTGTCTGCGGTTAAGTTAGGGAGGTCTGTGTTTCTGTTTTCATTTTAAGTGAACTGGGCACAAGAACCTTGAAAGTTAAAGCTACTTGTATTTGCACAAAGTCCTTGTTTTATGATTTTGTTGGCTCATATCAACAAAGTCAGGGAGTTTCTAAGGAAAGATTGTAGAATCCAGATCTCTAGTATTGAAGTACTAAATAGTGAGTTAACAGTGGAGCTACAGAATAGAACACAGGGTGTCCTCATGTTCCTGACTTTTCAGGTATGATGAAAAAGAATCAATGTCCTATTTGCATTGTATTTTGTGGTTTCTCACATTCAGTATCCAGTTCCTCAACGGTGTAAATACAGAATATTAACCTTTCTTTTTTATACGTAAGAAACATTTGTTGTGCTATTTTGTTGCTGTTAAAATTTTATAAATATTATGTCAAAATTCTTACATCATAATTGTCAATTCAGCAACAAAAATCTCCCAAAATGATTAAACATAGCCAGTCTCATAATATACTATTAGTATATCCAGTAACCAACACATTATGCCATTAGATTAAGTCAGACTAATAGAATAAAATCTGAGACAGAAATAAATTAATGCTTGCTTTTTTCACTGTTATTTGTTTGGTTTAAGACTTGGTTAGACTCTGTGGCCAAGGCTGGCTTGAAATTCATAGTGTAGACTAGGCTGAACTCAAACTAACAATCCACATGTTTCTGACTCCATAGAGTTGGAAGTATAGGTATGAGTGAGTAGGTCCCACTAAATCCAAACTTTTCTTTTAGTCAGTTAGTTATAGCAAAATATGTTTTATATATATAATATATTTGTGTATATATAATATATTTGTATATATATGTAATAAAGTGAACATTGAGTGATTATTTTGTTGTTGTTTGAGGCTGTTTATTTTTTCTTTCTCCTCCTCCTTCTCCTTCTTCTTCATCAATAAACATTGGTGTTTTGACATGGGTATTGGGTCTCCTGGAATTGGAGTTACACATTGTTGTAAGCTGCCATGTTGGGTCTGGGAATTCAGCCAGGGTCCTCTGGAATAGCAGTCAGAGGTCTTAACCACTGAGCAATCTCTCTAGCCCAAGTGTTGTATTTTTATGAGCTGTCCAACTTGATTTTTTGAGGCAAGGTCTCTTGCTGGGACCTGCCATTTATACTTCACCAGCATGTGCTGACACTCACCTTTTTATGAGAATGTTGGGCCTTGATAGCACTTACTGACTGAGCTATCTTCCAGCCATTTTTAAGTATTAATCAATTTTTATAAGTTTACAAATAAATAACACATATTAGAAAGTTTAACTTCACTAATTAACAGGGAAATACAAATCAAAGCAACATTTAACTATTATATAATACTTGTGGAATGATGGTTACCAATGAGACATAGATAAGATTTTGATGCCAATATAGATAAAAGATATCTCCATGCTGTAAACACTTGGAGCTTGGTATAGCTATTAAGAGAAATAATACATTGATCCAAACATTACTACTGCAACTACTACCTGGTTGAACAACCCCACTTATGTGTGTATATCTAAAGAAAAAAAGTTAATATGTTGGGCAGTAGTATGTACTTTCATGTTCACAGTAGAATTTATAGTCGCCAGCACATGAAGTGAACCCATAGTACTGCATTATACTGCATTACCTTTGAAAGAAAATGGAGTATTTGTCTTTTGTATAATGAAGTGCAGTATAGAAAGTGAAATTAGCCACATATAAAATGGCAAATACTACAAGATATCAACTGTAGCCAGGATCTAAGAACATTATATCCAGGTAGAATTCTCCTTTCTAGAGTTGGAGTTGAAAGTAATGAGTGATGATCCAATGGACCATGGCTAGTTTTACAGAGTAAATAAATTCTGGAGATCTGCTACATAGTGTGATTACAGTTAACAACATTAAATTCTGTGCCATACTGGAAATAGTGAAATCCATGTGAAAATAGTTCTTAAATATACATAGGATTGATAATATGTTGTCAGGATTTGCTTACTAGCTTTGTGGTAGTGATCATTTACAATATACACATGTGAAAATATCACAGTGTACTTAATTGCTATCAGTTTTATTCTCAACTGTACATTAAGCTAGAAATAATAACATCCTGATATGACTATTTTGTGTTGCAAACTTGAGTACATCAGAAACTATAATCCAAGCAGCTGGACTCTTCTGTGAGGGATTTTTTGTTCTTGTTAGATAACATGAAGTGAGAGACCTACCCTAAATCTAAATCATTTGATATCAGCCTACATAAAAGGACAGAAAAAAAATAAACCTATGCTTTTTCCTGCTTGCCCTTACAATCTCTGGCAAGTTCATTTATCCTGTTCCTAAACTGTTCCTTTGCTGGTGTTAAAACCTACTTCTTCTGGACTCCAATATGGACTAAAAACTAGCAGTTATGTAGTACCTACCTGTAACACCAAATGGAGACTATTGACATTCAGGCAGTGGACTGAGCAAGTACCATATCTTTGGCCTTTTCTTCAAGAGATGGCTAAGTTTAGAAGAGTAACAATTTCTCATAATATGGAGAAATATCTGAAAGATGTGTTCAACTACAATGATAAAGACTATCTTCTGCTGGTATGGGAGCATCAGCCGTGATGAAAGACTGCTTTACCATCTGTTCTTGGGAGACTTTTGGAAAATTGCCAAGCAGATTTGCCACAGGCTAAGTCATATAGATATGATTAAGGTTGTAATGATATTACAAAGGCTTTGCTCACTCATTTCTGTCACCTGAAAGCTGCTAATGCCAGACATGAAGAACATCTAAAGCCTTTTGTGTTACAGCATGCTTGAAGTTCTCACACAATGAAGCAAGATTTTTCAAATATGTTCTCACATTGTGGTGTTTTAACTTCTACCTTCAAAGGATTCCCAGTTTTGTAGCTTATATATAATGCTTTTTGAATTCTTAGCACAAAATCTCGTAGTGGATTTACTGATAATTCAGATCACATTAACCAAATGCTCATTGCCAAACTGAGAAAGTAGATGAATGAATATCACAAGAGAAAGTACATATATGATATTTCTTATGAAGTGTTTATTAAGCTTATCAATAATATTTCTGATGTAGATTTTCTAAAGCAGCTAAGAACCCTGAATTCACAGAAGAACCTTAAAATTTTAGAATAATACTTAAGCATCATTTTTAGACAACTATTATCCCTCTTGAAAGATATCTTTTGGCCTGATATTGGCTTTTAGTGAAAATTAGACATTTGACAATGGGCCACCAAGTTATTTTTGTGACATTATCTAATCCACAAAGTCATAAAGCAGGACATGCATGGAAGCAATTCATTGTCAAATGGAAAGAAATATTGGCTAAAGCCATTTCTGAATGTTCAAACATGTTACATAAAACGGTTACTCAAATGCCTCTGGTTTCTACTCTCTCTACAATGTATCTACTCAAATATGCACCACAGTCTCATCAGATGTGCTTTATTTTTGCTTGACTGAGGAAGAGAAGACTGGGTTTACTGATGGTTCTGCATGTTTAGAAGCAGACAGATGTGGCATTACAACCGTTTTAATTGGACACCCTTGAAAGAAATTGGGGAAGGAAAATCTTTACAGTGGAAAGAACTTTGAGCAGTACACATGGTTGTACAGTTTGCCTGAAAAGAGAAAAGGACAGATGTACAATTTCTCATCGATTTAATGACTCAATATATTGTCAGACTCTTGAAGAGAGCATCATTGAAAAACTGGTGAGAAAGAATGTGCGTGGAGAAAATATGTTCTAGATAGATTTCTTTAAATTGGCAAAGAATCTATAGGTACTTGCATACAATATAAATGCTCACTATAACGACCTCAACAGAGAAGAGATTCTGTAATCAAGTAGATATGATTCAAATAGAAAGTCTCCCTCTTCCCCAGCCTTCCCTATCAATGTCTAATGGGCCCCTGAACATAGTTGCCATGGTTGCAGAGATAGAGTTTATATATACACGTAACAAGATAGACTTCCAGTTAGCAAGGGTAACCTGGATACAGCTGCATGTGAGTGCTGTCTTTGCAAATAGCAGAGACTAACACTGAGCACTGAGCTACCAATACGGTACCATATTCTTGGTAAGTAGCAAGTGACCAGGTGGCAACTTGACTACATTGCACCATTTACTTTGATGAAGAGGCAACACATAGTCTTTATTGATATTTTTAATATTTATTCTGATTACATATTTATCTCTTCTGCATGTAAACTACCTTCAGTGAACTTGCAGAATTTTTTTTATCTAACATCATGGTTTTCCATAGGGCATTACTTTTGATCAAGGAATTCACTTTACAGCATGGAAAGTGCAACAGTGGGTTCACACTTAACCAATTCATTCATCTTACCATGTCCTTCACCATTCTGAAGCATCTGACCTGATATAAAATTTGAATGGCCTTTTAAAGACACAATTACAGTGACAATTATGTTACTGTAGCCTGTAGGGGCACCATGGTTCTCTGGAAGGTGTTATATGCTTTGAGTCAGTGTTGAATATATTATTTATTTTTTCTATAGCCAGAATTTTTGGGTCCAGGAATCAAGGGATGGAAAAAGGAACAGTTAAATTCATTATTACAAAAAGTGCTCCACTATGAGAAAATTAGCTTCTTGTTTCTGCAATCTTAAGTTCAACTGGTTTAGAAGTTTTGTTTCCAGACAGGGAACACTCCTGACATAAAACACAATGAACATTTTTTTTTTAACTCGAAAGTTCAGTCTTTCTCCTGACCACTCTTGGTTTCTGATGCTTTTAAGTCAACAGACTAAAAAAGGAAGATAGAAGAGTATCGAAGGTGTGATTGTTCTAGGTGTAATAATCAGGGAGAAATTAGATTGCTTCCTCAAATCTATGGATGTAAGAAAGTTTATGTCTGGATTGTAGAAGAACTTTTAGGGTATCTCTTGGCATTAACATGTCCTGTGATTAAAGTCAACTAGAAATTATAACAACCCTGTAGTGGAATTATGTTGCTACACTGTAAATAATTGTCCTGCCTACTAGTTTAATAAAAATGCGGACTGGCTAAAGGCAGACAGGAAGTGTTGTAGAGCTACCAGACAGGGAAAAATCTGGGAACAAGAAGAGCAGAGCAGAGATGTCACAGAGAAGCCAGAGAGAGACCAGAAGAGAAGCCAAAAAATGGAGATGACAACTATGCTGTTCTAATAAAAGTATTGAGCTGCTAGGCTGAACAAGATAAGAAACATGGGTTAGTTTACAAGTAAAGAGGTAGCAAGTTATATGCCTGGGCTCTGGCTCAGTCAACATAAAATTAATACAAGTGTCTGTGTGCTGTTGGGGACTGTAGGGCTGTGGGACTATGGACAGTGGGTCAGAACCTCAGGGCTAGGCTGGGCCAGAAACCTCATACAGCACAACTCGGGTCCAGGCTGGATGACAAAGGGCAAATACTTTTCAGCAATGAAGGTATGGGATATTTCTTTAGGAAAAGAAAAATGAAGACACGTTGAATTGCTTGTTCAAACTAAAGAAAATACATAGTGGGTGGTAGGGGAAGGTAATAATAAATAATAGCTAAGAAAATATAAGTAGTTGAAGAAATGCGAATTATAATTGGCATGAGTGTTTCTGTTTTATTTTCATAGAAATGTATTATGCATATATATATGATAAATATATGCAATTTATATACCATATATACATACACCAGATATTTGTTTTCTTTCTTTGATATTATTTTGGTACAAAATAACATTAATTGGTCATTGTATTTATGTTAGGAAACACTGAAAGAATGTCCCTCAAGAGATGCTGTCATTTACTCAAAAATATATAGTGTATTTGCAGTTGTACAAGGATAGCTATGTCATGTTGGGTGTAATTATGATGATGATAATTTAAAGTTACTTGGCTTTTTTTTGCCTTAGACAAATAGTAACATTCAAGGGAGAGCCTAATCCTTCTTCTGCAAAAAGTCAATAGTTGTCTGCAGTTTTCTCTCTAGGGATGAGTTCATGTGAAAATTTTGTTCTTTAAAGTTACACTGACATTGGCATTATGTCTCCTTGTTTGCGGGTCCCTTTGCAGGAGAGACTATTTCCCAGTAGACTTCTGGTGTTCTGGCTCATGCAGTCTATCCATTCCCTCTTCCTGATGTTCCCTGAGCCATCAATACAGAAACTGAGATGTAGATGTATCCATGAGAACTGGGTTCACTATGTTTATTGCTCTGATACATTGCTCTCTGCATTGTATCTAGGGTGGTATTCTGTCATGATCTACACTGGGGGTGGGGACTTAGAAGAGGTTTGAGAACAGGTAACCAGAAAGATCTGTGGGGAAGGAAGTGATGGGGTAAAATGTTCATTCTATTTCCATTAAAATCATTTTTAAAAATAAATACATGAATAGATAAGTAACTTGAATAATATTTTGAACATATATTGTAAAAACTAAATTATCGGTCCATTCTTTAGCTTCCATGGCTGTGTTGCTATCACCAAGAATTATTTTGTTTGGCTTATGTAGCATATAAGAATGACCAGGTACCTGCATTTCATATATTAAGGTTAAATTAATTTTTGTAAATTTGACCTATCCTCTTGTATTTTTGCAAATATCAAGTTTAAGGTATTTTAAATCTGGTTTTCTACTTCCTTTGTGTTAGCATCTAGCTCTTGAGAATAACTCAGTTATATTGCAAATCTCTTTGCTTGAATGTTGAAATCATATGTCTTAATGTTTTCATAAATGACATACCATAGAAATGCATGGACATCTTCCAGCTGAAAACATTGATGAGGTTTTTGTTGATGTCGTTGTTGTTCCTTAGAATTTCTTGAGTATTTGTGATATTTTGCTTTGCATCAGTTAATAAAATAATTTACATAATTAATCTATAAAAATAAAATATTTATTTTGATTTTTGTTCTGGTAAAAATATATTCCCCCTTTTGCAAGGGATTTGGGGAAGGTTCCAGATGTTATTAATAAGGATACAGGGCAGAGCAATCTGCTTGTGTCACTGTCAGGGAGTAAATGATACAGAGGAAAGGACTGCTACCCTATAACCCCCAGTGAACTAAGTTCCTTCTTTGAAAACTTTCCACGTAAATTCATTACCTTACAACTATACCATTCTGAAGATTAGATGTTTAATATTTGGGTCGCTGGGAGAAACATAATATTCCAGACATAATATATTTCTTACACTTCCTGATACACAAGGACAATTTTCCCCATACTGAATGAAATTTGAAACTGTGTTTCACAATATGACTTAAAGGTTTTTTTTTGTATTTGTTCTGGTATTTTTTTTTTTTTTTGCTTTGTTTTGTTTTCCACAATTAAGTTCATAATAATATGTCACATATAATTTTATCTTTTTAATTGAAGTAAATGAAGCCATAGTTTTGTATCATGATCAAAATTTATGTAGGTATTATTGTTATGTAAACTATTCCCCCAGCTTATGTTCAAAACTTGTCCACAGTTGTTGGTGACATTTTGGTGAGGTGGTAGATACTTTAGGAGGTGGACCTACTTAGAATTAGCATCCTGAAGCATATTTTTAAAGGTTAGACCTAGTCATTTGTGGTTCCTGCATCTCCTCTTGCAGTGAGCTTAGAGATAAACAAGGGTTGAGTCATAAGCTCCTCTTAATATGATCTTCCTTTAGGCATGGAACCAGACACTGGTAGACTAAAATCTCAGAAATCATGGGCTTAAATAAATCTCAATCTCTCTAAATTGTTTATATCATATATTTCGTTAAATTAATAGAAATCTGAGTGATACACTAACATAAAGGATTTACATTTTATCCTCTATGTATGAAATATTTTAAAAGGTGATCTTCAGTAATCCTATTTTATACATGAGAAGATACTGTCCAGTCTTAAACTAAACAAGAAAAATGCTAACTTAGGTGCCTGTTAGCATACCAAAGTGCACACTGGATGCCAGGATACCTCAGTTCCTAGGGCTCCTCTCTGTTCTTCTCCCACACACTGCTAACCCATTGTAAACCTTCATATCCCAAGAGCTTTGCTTCCTGTCACCTATCTTTTCTTTCCTATATAACCCTGCCTCTTTAGGCTGTGTTCTTGGTTCCTCTACTTTGGGCCCTTGCTCTCCTCTTTTCTTCCTCTCTTGTTTACCTCCCATTTATTTTCCTTTCACAGTTTACTTCATTCTGTTCAATATTTATCTCTCTCTACCCTTTACTCTCCCAAATGCCTCTGGCTGTATTTGCCCTTATATCTACAATAAAACTGTCTCTTCACATAATACATTATTCAGGAAACTCACAATCAACTAAGCTTCAATATCTGATTGGGAGAAAATGCGAGCTAATAATGTTCAAACTGGATTCAATATCAGTTTTTAAAATTAAAAGCAAAAGAAATGATACAGGGCAAGGATATAGCTCAATGTCAGTGTTTGAACCCATACACTTGTGAAGCATATGGGTTCAAACACTGGTACTGAAAATATAAAATGAATAACTTTAATAAATATTATTTAAATAGTACAAAATAGTATTTCATGATAAAAACAAGTGTATCTACAGTTCTGTTTTAGAACCAAATGACCATTTTATTAACATTTAGAGCTATACCACTCTTCAGCAAGTTAGTTATCTCTCTCAGAAAATTTATCTTTAGGACAAAATGCCCAGGTGAGATAACTATCCAGCAATTGGCCAAAATATCACACAATGATAGTAGAACAATATAAAATGGTATGTACCTGGTGAAAACCAATTGGTAATACATACACCAAGAGAGTCAGGTGCTTAAATGTCTCTTAAAGTTTGATATTGTTACTAGAACAAGAATCTGGTGATAGAGACATTGAAGTCACCATGGTGAAAATAACGAACCAGGCAAAAAAAGAAGTTATGCTAATGCTAACGATGGTGATAATGTGGTTGAGGACAGCCAATAAGGATATCAGTCAGATAAAGCTGTTTATTGTGAATTTCGTCTGCCTCCTTGTATGCTATGGATGGATGTGTGATCTCACATAGATTTTAGATGAAGCCAAATGAGCAAAGTCAGTAATAGCTGGCTGAGCTTCTATCACTGTCACTTTAACTTGAAGAGACAAAAAATGAATCAGAAAAGAAAACAGCAAAAACTGAACTGCAGACCATCATTTAATGGAAGACACCCAGGGACTTCACTGAAAATTTTGGCAGAAATATATGTTTTAGAGGCCAGCATATGCCCATTGGAAGAACTTCATCCTACAATTGTAACTCCATAAGTGAGCTTGAACTTTAGATGCCTGAAAAAATAAAAACACACACACACACACAGACACACACACAAAACAGAGAAACAAACAAACAAATAAAAATAAAAAAACAACAAAAACAAACAAACAAAAAAAACAAGAAAACCAATGACAACAACATTTTTTTCTTCTGTCAAATGTACCAGGTACATTCTTTTTAAAATGACTCTATATTGCTTCTAGTATTATTGGCCTTAAAAGACCTTTAATAGAGATTTTAAGAGTATCTTGAAGACTTTTTTTTCTGTAAGCAATATACTATTGTATTAAACTTATTTTTTTAATTTTTTGAAGTTATAATAACAGCATTTCTTCTTATTATTCCTCCTGTCAAACACTCCCATATACTCCTTTGTTGTTCTTTAGCCTTTTTTCCCATTAATTGTTATTACTTATGTATGTGCATTGGTACTACTTTATTGTTTTTAGCTTTGTCTAGTGTTGGAATTTTGCTTATTTTTTCCTCTTCCTCATTAGCATGTCCCTTTCTATTTATATCCATACATCCATATGTATATAAATATATATATATATATATATATATGTGGCTATAGATACCTATTTCAGTATAACATGCTCGTTATTTATAGATATATGTTCAAAGATGACCATTGGTATTGGAAAACAAATTGATTAGAAATACAGTTATAGAATTGTGTATTGAAAGTGAGAACTGAAACTTTTCTTATTGTATTTTATTATTTCTATTTTTTATATAAACATGTTTCCAACATAGAAGATCAGTTGCTGAAGTTTTTTTATAAATCTTCTTTATACAGAATTCACACAAACAATTTACATTGTCAAATGTCAATTATAGTTGTAAGTAGAAAGCTCAATGGCTCAATTCAGGAACCAAGAATTTGGTTTTTACTCATTTACTTATTTAAGAACAGAGAAAAGGAAGGAAAAAAGAGACACAATGAAGAGAGAAAGGAAAAGGGAAGATGGGGGGGGAGGTCTATTTATTATCATGAATTGAGCCATAAATTAGATTCTATTTTCTTCCACAGAACTTATTTCTTACATTACACCACAACTTTTCTTTCCAATGTTGTTATATCCAGAGCATGTTCAAACTGTGAATTTCGTCTTTTGTTTTCAGTTGTAAACAGTATGTTTTCTCTTCTTTCCTCCTCATCTGTCTTTCTTCTTTCTTCCTTTTTTTACAATTAGCATATTGTCAAACAAAATGATGGGTTTCAGTCATCACAATGTGTTTTCATTTGTTTATACCGTATAGCTTTTCATATTCATCCTCATCTTCCTTTATTCTCTCTTGTCTATCTCCAATCCCATGAGTTCCCTTCTTCTTTATCAATAATTCTCCATATATATATATATATATATATATACACACATACTCATACCACCCAACCCCCAACCCTCTACACACACTCACAGAGAGGAAGTAAAAATAGAGAAAGGGAAAGGGGTGAAGTCATATGTTCTCACTGTTTTAAAAAGAATCCAAGAAAAAAACAACCATGTAAGAAAAAAAAATTTTCTTGTTTATAAAATTAGCTTTATTTTGTAAATAAGGAAAGTCTAGTTCAAGGGAATCATTCTAAAATTCCAGAAGCTGACAAAAGGAAGAGACTCAGGATTTATTTGTCTTGATTTGATTCATATACCAATACTTTGTGTTATACTCTTTACTATAGACCTATTTTATCATGGGTTGTTGAGAATGAGGATAAATGTATTGTCAAGGCATTATAGGTACACATGTAATGGAAGAATATGAAGGCCAGGGAGATCCCCAATAGTGGAATATAGTTGGAAGTTTCAGTAGCAGTCAGAAACTCTCAAATACCTGGCAGCCGCTTTCCCAGTTATTGACTCAGTAACTTGATGTTATAGTATCTTCTGGGCCAGTAGTTTAGGGTTTTTACTACTTAGCTTTTACACATAAATTAACTCATAATTTTTATCTATGCTTAGCCATGTGGCTTATAACCTTTTCTCTGTGCAGCATTCTCATGTTCCTTTCTTGATGTCTTGTTGGTATCTGCTGCTCTGTCTTTTTTTTTTTTTATCTATTTTTGAATAAAGTCTCATCTTTTATCCATGTATTCCCTTGTTCAAACTCCCTTCTCCCTCCTGACCTTCCCAGTCACTCTCTCTTCTCCCTGTCTCCCCATCTCCTCCCCAGCAAGGGCAGGAGGTCCCAAGGTCTCAAGGTAGATTAGTTCAGCATCCACTCCAGGCAAGATCGATAATATCAAGACCAGGGTAAGTGTTCCTCTGGAGGGAATGGGCTCCAAGGTGCTTTGAATCCCAAGCTGTTCAGTGATTGTGGTTTGCAGTTTGGGTGTGTTTTGCTTTTTATTTTAAAAAATGCTGCTAATGCTGCTCTGTCTTTTCTCTTTCCCTAATTCTAGTCTGGTCTCCCTCTCTGTACGTTCTGACTACTGGCCAATAAGCATTTAATTAAACCAATATGAGTGACAAATCTGTGGTGATATGTATTTAATAAAATTAATCTGGAATAGCAGAGTCAACCACAGAAACAATACAGGTCAGGAAATGTAACGTATATTTCTAGCTTTAGAAATATTGAAAGAGGAAGTTAATAGAGCTGGGCAGAACAAGAGAAGAAGGTTTTTCAGCTTTCCCAGAGACTTATCTTTCTTTTCAGCTGAGCACTTGGAGGCATTCAGTTGGAGGATTCCTGGAGACAGGCTTAGGTATTGACTGGTTAGCTATAGTTGGTTTCTGATATTCCAGCATTTTTCTGATATTTGGGTCTGGGTTTTTATCATATACTTACTAGAGTTTGTGAAATACAAATCTTTCCAGTGTACAACAGTATTATCTCACAGTGGGAGGTTTTAGAGAGTCCATGAAGTAGCACTGATGACTTTAAAGAAAGAATGCAGCAAGACAGATCAGAAAACAGAACAAAACAAAACAAAAACAGACACAGGCTCACAGTAAAGGGTCCAGAAAAACTTTCCAATGAAATGGCCCCAAGAAACAAGCTGGTGTTGCCATCATAATATCTAATAAAGTAGACTTCAAACTAAAATTAAGTAAGAGAGACCAGGATGGACATTACTTATTCATCTTAGAAAAAAATTGATCAAGATGAGATTTCAATCCTGAATAATCCTAATATAAGGGCACCTACCTATGTAAAAGAAACACTACTAAAACTCAAACCCCACATCAATTCTCACACCCTAAAAGTGGGAGACTTCAATACCCCACTTTCATCCCTTGGATAGGTCAACCAGAGAGAGACTCAACAGAGATATAAGGGGACTAACAGAGGTTATGATGCAAATGGATTTAATAGATATCTATAGAAGCTTCCACCAAAACACAAAGGAATATACATATTTCTCAGCACCACATGGAACTTTCTCTAAAATTGACCACATAATTGGTCTTAAAGCAAATATCAATAGATACAAAAAATTGGAAATAATCCCTTGAATCATATCAGACCACCATGGTCTACAGTTATAGTTCAACAACATCAAAAATCACAGAAAGCCTACCAACTCATGGAACTTAATGTTACTCAGCTGAACCACCTCTGGGTCAAGGAAGAAATTGAGAAACAAATCAAAGACTTCTTAGAGTTTAACAAAAATGAATCCACAGCATTCCCAAACTTGTGGGACACAATGAAAGCAGTCGTAAGAGGAAAATTCATAGCACTAGAGCCTATATGAAAAACCTTAAGAAATCCCTCACTAAAGACCTAACAGCGCAGCTGAAACCTTAGCACAATTAGAAGCAAACTCACCTAGAAGGAGTAGATGGCAGGAAATAAACTTAGAGCTGAAATCAATGCAAGTGAAACAAAAAGAACAATACAAAAAATCAATAAATCAAAGAGTTGGTTCTTTGGGAAAGTCAACAAGATATATAAGCTCTTATCCAAACTAATCAAAAATCAGAGAGAGTGTGTCCAAATCAACAAAATCAGAATTGAAAAGGGGGACATAACAACAGACCCTCAGGAAATCCAGAGAATTATCAGATCATACTTTGAAAAATCTGTATTCCACATAAATGGAAAACTAGCAGAAATGGACAGCTTTCTCAACAGGTACCACTTACCAAAATTAAATCTAGATCAGATTAAATACCTAAACAGACATATAACTCCAAAAACATTATTAATTATTAGGCATTGTCCCTAAGCCTTGAAAGTTCTGGGTGACAGATTGAACATGAACTCTTAAGTGCAACCTTTTGAAATGATTACTCAGGTTCGTTATATTCTTCAAGGCAAGTATAGAAAACCATACTTTGTGTTCAGGCAATATTCATAATGTGAGCCTGAAAACACAATTACTAGGAAAGAAAAGGTATCACCTTGTTTGGGATGTTGTGCTTTTGCTTTTCTCTAGACAAATAGAAAAAGACTATATAGTCTCTTTCTGACACAAAATGCCAGGGTTAACTTGTACTTTGTTTTCTATTGTGCTTAGTAATTTTATTTGAAACTAATCTATGAAATATTAACAATGTCATTATATACTCCAACATCTTCTAGCTTGCTCAAAGGTACATTCACTAGACTAAAATAATACATGAAGTCACTTTAAAAACAATTGCACATTAATTTTTTAATGATCTAAGTTACAAATTATTATATGTATATAATTAGTACACAAGATGAGATTAACAAAATAAAAATAAGACCTTTTATACATGTTTGCGTATTAGAAACAAGTACTTCTGCAACATTTAAGCATTAGAGTTTCAAGTTTCCTTTTGCCTTGTTTGGATATAAGCTCAACTGCTTAGAAACCCATCTAACATTCCATAATAATACTAGTTTTTTTTTCTAACCATCACCTCATATACCCACAATGAATTATCAGGAGAAACTAAATGTAAGTATTAAAAATTGGGCAAATGTTAAGTAACCTTCAACTCCTTGAATTGGTTATTATTTCAGTCAATCTTTACTGTATAACATAGGCACATGTACTCATATACAAAGTGCAATTAGCTGAATAATTTAAAGAAATACTTGTTTATTTTAGCCTAAGGTACAGTGGGCCCAAAAATATGATACCTATCCTGAGTCTTGTGTGGGTTGCAAGTAGCTCAGTTTTTTGTTTTTTTGTTTTTTGTTGTTTGTTTGTTTGTTTTTACTTTGAAATGGTAGGCTGGAAAGAGTAAACCAACATTATCATATCCCTTGTAACATGAATTATAATCATAATAGGATAACCCCACCCTCATGATTTAACTATTCCAGGGCTATTTTCCAACACCATAGTGTTAATGTTAGGACAGTAAGTAAAATGAACTTTTGAGAAACATAATCAGTCTATACATAACACTGACAAAGCAAAAATTGTTCTTATGAATCACAACTTTGAGATGTATATAAAAAGCTGGGCATAATGGTGTATGCCTTTAATCCCAGCGCTATAGGAGCAAAAGCCGGAGAATTTCTTCAAACTTGAGACAAACCTCATCTACATAAAATTCTTCGACAGCTGGGACTACGTAGAGAGACCTTGTATTAAAATAAAACCAAACAATACAATAACAACAACAAAGCACCCAAACCAAAGAACAAACAAACAAATAAATAAAACAAACAAATCTTTGTAAAATCCTGGGTGTGCTAGTCCAAGTCAGCAGTCTCAGAGCCTTATATAATTGTCATGGATTTGATGCTACCATGAGTTACAAACCATTTTTGAAAGACAGCAATCCATTACTTCTTAACTATCATTCTGAAGAGAAATGAAATACTTTCTAAGAAGTCAAATAACCTCTTTGTCCAATTAATCACCTGATTTCATTAATGGTTTCCAAGTAAAACTTGCAAGCAACAGGAGCTGCAGATGTGAATGCTTTCATTTCATTTCAACTGTAACAAATATCTTGAATCACTTGAGAGCTTATTGGTAAAAATGTAATTATGCTCCATTGCCCATGAATAGGACCTATACATCATAGCAGTATACATCACAGAGATTTTATGAATTAAACATGAGGCTTATCTTTTATGATTGAGAGACTGTTTGGAAGAAAAAATGAAAAAAAAAAGAACTGTACTATACTATTCTGAGATAGCTATCAATTGACATAAAATTACTACTTATTTAGCTATAAGCAAAAGTTCTGAGCAACTTTAAGCTATTTGGAAGATGAAGGTACTTCAGTTTCTAATCTCCAAGTGTTCTGTGTACTGTTCAATTCTCAGATTTATTAAATCATGTTTCTCAGTTGACCTTTTAATCATTCTATTGAAGCAGCTGCCAACTTTTTCATGAACATATATCTTTTAAATAACTGAGAAGCAAAGATCAAGCCCATTAATTTTTCAAATATTTTCAGAAGATGATGATGATTAATCAAAAGAAAATCATACCAGGGTGGCTTTAATTGTGCCATTCTTTGATCTCCTTTATAATTTTAGCAAGCTATAGTGATTCACAGTCCTTTCTGATTATTTGAAGTTGATTTCCTAAGAATAACATAAAGGAAAGATGTCTCTGTTTGAAAAGGCCAAAGAGAGGTTATCTTTGTGATTGCAACACAATGAAGAAAGCCTGGATTTTGTGATTGAGAAACACAAACCTTTATGAGATTAGGAGATAAATTTCTTTGCAGTTAATTAGAAGAGGAACTATAAAAGGATGTATAATACGAGAAACAAGTGACTAGGAGACATATTGTGTTATATGATATAGCAAATTAACTATAGCTGATAGCAGTAGAGTCATGTATTACTTCAGTGAGAAGTATTTGTAATGTTATCAGTATAGTTAATATGATGTATGTCTGATGTGACTGCTATTCGAATTACTCAGGTCCTTGCATTATGCACTGTAAATGCAGTTTGAACCACCACATTTGTATCACTAGTACATATAAGTACTATTTATTAATTAAAATGCAAAGAAAACTTTAGAAAATAAGGGAATTCATGACTCTGGGTCTCAGGCTATGAAATCAATGATAAGGATAAGGAGATAACAGTATAGAAAGAGCAGGACTAAGATTAATAGTGGGCATTAAAAAAAACACACCATTCATTCCCAGTTCATGATAAATGGATCCTTTAAAAATGGATTGAATTAAGATTGGTTGTTCTGTTAACACTAAAGGAAGTGATGTCAGATTATTAAACAAAGAAAATTTCATTCCTCCCATAATCTAAAAGTGATCTCAGCCATCAGCTTGAATAGAACAGTCTTCACTATTTCAGGCAAAGATTTTAAAGGACAGAATATCTTTTAAAGGGTGGTAATGATTCCCAAATGAGGATGGATAAATATAATGTCTCACTCCAAATGTTCTTTTATAGTTCTGTCTTTGGGGTGCAGAGCAATATGGAAGCATGACATTGCCTAAACATAATCTCACTCACTGCAATTACTGCCACCATTCTTGGAGTATCCTCAGTAGTAGAATTTTCGTCACACCAAAGAAGCCTTGATTATATTCTGAACAGATGGAATTAGATTGCTCATCTTCTGTCTCTTTGGAACACTGCAGCTTTGCCATGGAAGCAGGTAGCTATGACTTCAAGATTTATTGGGCAAAAAAGTATACTTGAAAATACTAGTATTATAACCACTTACTAACTGGAGCCACCTTTTATTTTAGTTGACTTTCACTTTTTTCTGGTACAGAAGATTGACCTTTATCTTTTCCTTTAGAACACTAGAATTAAAAATATTTAGGTTTGCGGTAATGCATTCACTTCCATGGCAAAATGCTGCCAATTGGTGTTTTTCTCCTCTATTTTAGAAGATGATTACATGTTCACAATTTACAAGGTATTGTACACATTTCAGTGGGGAATTGTAAGCCTTTATCTTTTGACAGCAAGAAGGAATTACTGGCCTTTTTTAAATAGCCTCCCTATTTTGTCCAAATAAATGATTCATGCTGGAGACTTCATGATGTCTTTTGTTGGTCTCTGTGAATTTCAACGCAAGCAGTCAAAAGGGAAAAGAAGTAATGTGTTTCTGAAAATTTCAGAAAATTATAGGTTTCATATGGAAAGGAAGATGCATTCAAATGTCTCTCATTTTGCTCTCCCCGTCCTTCTATGCTTTATTAATGCAAAGCTTGGACCAAGGAAAGGAAAATAAATGAGAGGGTAGGAAACAGAGATTTTCATTTATTTATTTATTTATTTACTTATTTATTTATTTATTTATTTATTTACTGCAGTAGCTGTCAATGCCCAGTTAGTTTCTACTTTATCCTCACAGCAACAAAAGACAGTAAAGGATGTGTGGTCAGGCTGAATAATACCTAACCACACTTCTCAGAAGACCCTTCATTTAAAAATCACAGCACACTTTTGTGAGTGTGGCTTATTTTAGAAATTTCTTCTAAGTGTAAAATTCAAGTAATAAGACTACTGTCTCAAAGACTCTTTGGGAGAGTCTTTGATGTATAACTAACAAAGTGCTTGAAGCTTTGATAGTGCAATTATTTGGAAGACCTTGAGTTTACTTCCAAATCTCATTTTTATTTTGTGTAAGGACACTAAAACTTACTATCATTTGTGCAAGCTCAAACAAGACCAAATCCCAACATGAAGAAGGATTTGAGGCATATTATCTCACTGTGGAGTGATTGGTGATTAGTTGCTGAAGAGAGAAGGACCAGTTTTCTCTAAGAATTGAGTTCCTGGCAAGTAGACAACACTCCTGTGAAAAATCAAACATTTAAGAATCCTTTGAACAGTACAAGGCAGTCTTTATTTTTTTTTTTTTTTTTTTTTTTTTTCCTCCCACAAGGCAGTCTTTAAAAGTGGTGGGATAAAGTATGAACTCAGAGTTAGGTAGATAGGAAGTGTATGGATCTTGGAAGAGCTTGGGATAGTGAAAAATTTCAAAATATAATTTGCCAAACCCTCAGAGAACTAATTTCTAAAACATCAAAAAAATATTAATAACACATACTTAACATGAAGAAAAACTAAAAATCAAACTTTAATTTTTAGCAAATTCTAAAGCATGGTCAATATATATAGTGCTGAATTTTTCATTAGATATTATTCAAAGATATACCCAGAAGAATATGACCAAATAACTGAGAATTTTAGGCAATTAGTAAGGCCTATAAGACCCAGAAGAAAGAAAGAGAATTGAATGTTAGGTTCAATCAAAAGAAAAGGGGTTAGAATTGTCTATGGTCAGGATAATGCTACGAAAGTGGCCAGTCCTGGGTAAGAACGTCAGGACAATGGTTCATTTCTTAAAGTGATTGGTAGAGTATCCCTGTGTGATTGCACAATCAGTTCTTTGCATTTATGAAAGCACAGTCACATATCTGAATCTCCATTCTTGTTGTGAGGATCATCTTCCTTCTATTCCGAATTTCGGTCTTCACCAGATAGTCACAGTGTCCTCCTTGCTTTTTCTAGACTTGCGACAGAGCTTTTCCCTTTAGCTAACAGGGCCAGTGGATTTGATAAGTTCTTAGAAGAATACATTATCAATGGATGCTCTTTTAATATATTAAAGCAGTTGTAAAATTGTATGTTCAGATTTTCAGGAATCTGTGATTTCTTAAACATGGCACTTTACTGCCTTTCTTTATATCTGATTTTAGTATCTCTGCCACCATAGAATCAATTTCCTAAACTCTGCCTCTGGAACCTACAACCTTTCAGCGCATAGCAAATATCAACTATGACCTGCTACTCGAACTTCAAATGAGAAGTGTGTGTGTGTATGTGTGTCTGTCCGTAGAAAGTATTGGTGGCAATGAAGATTACTTCCTTGATGGTCATTCCCATTATAAAACAGACAGTGGAAAGTTTTAAAATTGAACATTTTTCTTTAACAATTAAATAAATATAAAAATCTTCATAATATAGAGGACACACAGAATGATGGTATTATATTAATGCATGTATTTACCATGTCATTCCCACTGAACTTAATTATAGGCTTATTCCTTTTTGTCCTTATACATTTAGCTGCTACATTTAAAAATTCATTTTTGGGGGGAGAATGTTATTGCATTTACTTCAATGTCATTTCAACTTTTACATGTTTCTTTTTGCAATTTTCACCTTGATATATACAGTATAATTTTTCTGAATTTTTTTTATTTGTTTAATTTTTTTTTCATACCTACTACTGCTCCCTCTCCCATCCCTTCTCCCAATCCTGCCCCAGTCTCTCCCCAAACCCTACAACCCCCCCACCCCATACACACTCTTTCACTCCCCAGAGAAAATGAATTCCAAAGTGAATCAATTATTCCTGACATATTCAGTTGATGTAGGGCCAAGTACTTCTCCCAAGTATTAAGGCTGAGAAAGGTGTTTTCCTGCTAGGCATGGGCTTCGAGAAGCTGGTTCATATTCTCGAGATAGATTCTGGTCCGAGTGCAAGAGGCTCCAGAAACTGCTCACACTGTTTGACTTTTATGTACATACAGAGGGTCCAGATCCATTCCATGAACATTCATCAGCTATTATTTAAGAGTCTGTGAGTTCCCAAACAGCACTGGGCTGCCTACTCCATGGGTCTCCCAATCATGATTTCAGTCTGGATCCCCCTGTTCATTTAATCTCTCCTCCCTCTCTTAAACTGGACCAGTAGCTCAGCCTGCTGTTTAGCTATGGATCTCTGTATTTGCCTGTATTTGCCTATCAGTTGCTGGATGAAGGTTTTATAATGCGATTAAGGATGATCATTCATATGATAATAGGGAAAGACTAGTGTAGGCACCCTCTCCAATATTGCTTGGAGTCCTACCTGGGCTAATTCTGTGGGTTCTTGGGTGTTCCCTAATATCAGGTTTCTGTCTAATCCCACAATTGCTCCCTCTATCAATATATTCATTTCTTTGTTCTCCCTCTCTGTTGTTTCCCCCTCCCCATTATCCCATTCTTTCCTATTCTCTTCTAACCTCCCCTTGCATTCTGCACCCACCCCTCAACGAATGACTGCAATTTTCTCAGGAGATCTCCATTTCCCCTTCCCAGGAGAATCTATTGATGTATATATTAACTTTTTTCTGTTGCCTAGCTGCTGTGTGTGTGTGGGGGACATTTTAGCCTGGTTATCCTTTACTTTATGTCTAATACTCACTTATGAATGAGTACATACCATGTCTGTCTTTCTGGGTCTGTGTTACCTCATCCAGAAAGATACTCTCCAGCTCTATCCTTCATCTACAAATTTCAAGAAGTCATTTTTTTCCCATTGAGTAGTACTCCATTGTGTAATTGTACCACAATTTTTAATTCATTCTTCAGGTGACAGGCATCGAGGTTTTTTCCAGGTTCTGGCAATTACAAATAATGTTTCTATGAACATTGTTGAGCTAATATTGTTGGGATAAGAATGTGCATCCCTTAGGTATATGCCCAATAGTGATATTGCTACATCATTGTGTAGACTGATTCCCAGTTTTCTGAGAAACCACCATACTGATGTCCAAAGTGGCTATACAACTTTGCACTCCCACCAGCAAGGGAGGAATGTTCCCCTTGCTACACATCCTCTTCAGCATAAGGTGTCATCAGTGTTCTTGATCTTAGCCATTCTAACACATATAAGATAGCATCTCAGAGTTGTTTTGATTTTCATTACTTTGATGGCTAAGGATGTTGAGCAATTCTTTTTTATTGTTTATTTATTTATTTTTAGAAAATATAGTTTGTTTTTTCATGTATCCTCATGCTCTCCCTCCCAATCCCTCCCTGTCTGCCTACAGCTTCCCTCCTCCCCATGTTCCCATCCCTTCCTCCAAAAGGGTAAGTAGTCTTAAGGTGGATCGACTCAGCATCCACTTCAGGCAGGTCCGATTTCCTCATCATAATGACATGTCTGTGTTAAGTGTTCCTCAGGGAAGTGTCGGCTCCGAAGTGCCAGTCCATGCATAGAAACACAGTCTGATCTCTCCCCTTGAGGCTCCACATACTGCCCATATCAGTGGACAGGTGCCTATCCTTGGATGGCCTAATTCTTTTCCTTGAAGGTTCTCCAGAGTCTGTTCTTAATTCAGTGAGCTCTCCAGAGCTCCAGCCAGTCATCATTGTGTTTCTTTCCTCATAGGCTCTATCCCCTTGCTCAAATAGTCTCTTCTCCCCTGCTCTCAGCTAGACCAGGAACTCAGCCAAGTGTTCAGCCATGTGTCTCTGCCTCCACCTCTATTCATTGTTGGATGTAAGTTCTGTGATGGCACTTGGGGTATCTATTCATTTGATTACAAGGGAAGTCTTATCTAGGCAACTCCTTCACTATTGGTTGGAGACCTAGGCCAGGACATCCTGTGAGTTCTTATGGGTGACCTTAGCACCCAGTCTTTTCAAACCCCACATTGGCTTCCTCTATTAAGATCTCCATCTTTTTTATTGTCCCTCCTTTTTGCTCCTCTCACTCAGTCCTCCCTTCTCACATGATGTGTTTCCACCTCTTCTTGGTTACAACTCCTTATGCTTTCAATTAGTTA
>PVIH01001672.1:0-34252 GCA_004025045.1 Sigmodon hispidus
AAAAGTAATAGTTACTATCTCTGATGCTTCAAGCTGAACCATCTTAAAATTTTGCACGAATTTGCTCATTTGAAATTATAGCAATTGCATGGCATATGTGTTATCATCATCACTACCATCACTATCATCGTTCTCATCACCACCACTATTGCCATCATCACCATCATCATCACCCCACTGCCATAATCATCTATCACTATCATCTCATCATCACCATCATTTCACCATCATCGCCATCATTAATCACCCCACTGCCATCATCATCTCCATCATCACCACCATCAATCACCTCCACTGCTATCATCACCCCCACAATCATTATCATCTCATCATTACCACCATCATCGCCATCATTACCACCCCCACTCCCATCATCATCACCACAATCATTATCATCTCATCATCATCAACATCATCTTAAGAGGAGAAAAACCAAAGACGCTAAAGTGAGCTCCCCACAGCTGCGGAGCTCGTTATTAAGTAGCACTGAAAACCACTTGCTCTGGAGAAGCCTGTCCACTACTGCACACAGCCCAAGCTTCCTAGGGACCTGGCCTTGCATTAAGAACCTTCCCATCAGCTGTCATTGTCCAGTAGTGACTTCAGCCTCTGTGGAAAGTGGAGCATTGGGGTCTTGGTAGAAAGTCCTACGTGCTGCAAAGTGTGATGAGCTGAATCCTTAATGAAAAACTATTGCAATGTTAAAACAAGGCTGGAAAGCCTGAGAAATGGTGAACACAGGCAAGGAAGGCCTAGCAAGAAAGGGAAGTCAGTTTCCCTGAGGACTGGAAGGGAGATGGAGAATGTAACATAGATGATACTGGAAAGGTTCCCCGGCCACCACTGCCTGCCACCTCCTGGCAGGGAGAGAGCCAGGATCTAACATCCTCACTGTTCTGCTCCCATTCCTGACACAGAGCCAAGGTCAAAAGGCTCAGATGCATCCCTCAGAGGCTGGCCCCTCCAATCATGAAGAAGGAGGAGTTCAAGAGAGTTCAAGAGCCCGAGAGAGGTGAAGGTCATAGACTCCTATGGTAGACCCAGGTGGACCTGACACCAGAAATCATCCCAAGACTGCCACTGAGGCCTCAGTCACAGCAAGGAGCATCTTGGCAACGTGTGTGGGTTGTTGTGAATGATCATCCATGAGGCTGCCAGCAGCCTCTGTGGTGTTTTTATAATGGGATTTTAATTCACTCCCCTATGGCCCTGCTGAGCTGAAAAGCACTCCTGTTTGTCTATTTCTTGTTAAGATGCTGCTTAAAACCAGAAACAAGAGGCAAGCCCTCAGGTTCAGTGATCTCTGGGAGAACCATTCATGCCCCACCTCCTTCAGGTACCCTAGCAGTATCTGCAGAGGTCCCTAACTGTGACTAGGAAAGAGAAAGATAAGGCACAGAGCTTCAGGGTACTGCCCAGCAGCCAGCAACACCCCAAGAAATGACCATCCACCTGGATGTGGGCAATGACACCAGCTGAACCCAGTTCCTAGCTCCCAGCCCATTCTTCCTATGTCAAGAAGCAGCCCTAACATCTGTCCAGCTGTGTGAGCCAGAAACTTAGACCCACACTAACCCCTTTTCCTCTCACACCAACATCCAGCCATCAAGCTGGTAGGACCCCCCTCCCCCAACCTCTCAGGGACCTCACCCCGAGTCCACAACCAGCCTTGCAACATACCGGGCTATTTTTTGCCTCTTTGAACATTCCAGCCTACATGCAATTCTCTCTTGACACAGGGCGCATGTCTGTAAATTGGTGCTTCAACTGTGTTTTTGTAAATTGAATCCCAGCATGCCATTGGCTTCCCAAAGCTCTCTCTGAGATTGGCTCCCAAGTGAATCCTAACATTTTAACCTTCTCTCAGGAAAAGAGTCTAGAAATTTCCAAAAGGGAATTTGTACTAATCCTTTCATGGTTATGATTGGGATTTTTTTGTCCTTGCTGGTTTTCTTTAACAGCTGGTCTGTGTGTCCATGTATTTACTGATATCCTCGGTAGTTCCTGGGGCTACCCCGTGAGTAGTCATGGTATCAGTGGCCGTGATGACTGTGCCAGCCACTCCCCACTTGTCCCCTAATTTCCTCTTCCAGCTCTTTCTCCGTCTCCTACAGAAAGTATTGAGCAGGTCCTTTGCTTTCTGCTTTCTAAATCAGACACAGCCACTCCAGGGCTCTAGCTAGAACCTTCTTTGTTTCTGGTAGAGGCTATTCCTGCTGAGTCTGTGGTTTCTGCTGACTTTCTCCAGGCTCAGGTGGCCCTTACACCTAAGGATGGGATGACTCCCATTTTATTGCACCTTGGATCCTCTACCACCTGCTCTGGGTCTCAAAACTCTGCTGCAAATCTGTAAATGGCCTCTTCATTCACCCCAGCCTCACCCTGGTTGGGATGGGAGATGGCTCAGTGTGTAAGGACACTTACTATGTAAGCATGAGAACCTGAGTGTCATGCCCAGCACTTATGTAAAAAGTCAGGCATGGCCCACATGTTTCTAACCTAGTGCTGTGAGAGACAGAGACAGACTCAGTGCTGGGCTTACTGGCTGACAACCCAGCTCTAGATTCAGTAAAAGACCATCTCAAAGTAATGAGGTCGAGCACGGCAGAACAGGACACTTGATGTCATGCTCTGACACCTGCAGGTGCAAGCACATGTATCTGAACATACATGTGCATATAGACCAGGCACACAATAAACAGCAACTGCCTGGAACCCTTGCAGGGCACCATCTGCTGCCTACAGCACCTCAGTAATGATGTTGTCACACTCAGGCTCAAAATGTCTCTGGCTCCTGTCCAGGACCTTGACCGACTCAGTTCTATCCATAGGAGAAGGTAACCGGATCTTTCTGGAGAGCAAAGCCATCAAAGCAGCTGTGTTCACACTCAGGGGAGGCTTTCTCAGGCTTCGTGCTATTGATATCAGGGGTTGGGTTATTCTGTGGGGGACGGGGTAATTGTCACTGTGGGGTACTTTGTAGCATCAGGAGTATTACTACCTCCTAGCCATGACAATCTCCAGATACTGCCAATGTCTCTTGGGGAAACAAAACATCCCTGACTGGGAATTCTATCCTTCAGGGTGGGGTCAATCAAGAAGGTTCACTTCTCAAAAAGAGAGGGAACAGAGCAACAGAGCGGGGTCCCCAAAAAGTAGTCCTCAGAGGCCAAAGTAGATGACTGGTAGCCTCCTTTAATGTCCTTATAGCATGTGACCAACGGGCACAGACTTGGTAAAAATCTCCTCCTCACCTTGTTCATGGGTTCATGGAAAGTGTGACAAACCAGCATGGGCTTTGGGAAACCCACCCTCTACCTCAGCGTGACACCCTGCCTGAGCACATAGTCTAAACAGTTGGCACTTCCTGGCCCCCTCCTGGCCCTTACCAACATTCTCTTTTTCTCATCCCTTCCTGCCTTGAAATGATTTTGGGAAGCAGCTGGTGGCAGGGGACTACAGCTGCTGCTAAGTTATCCAAACGATTTATCTTAAGATTCATGCAGAATTCATTGTGTGGGGACCAGGGTGGGTTACGCTTTAATATTCATGCAGATTTGGAAGAAATGTTAATCACGGGTTTGGGTAATTTGCACTTTTCCCTGATTCTCCTCCTCCCAGGCTGTGTTGGCCAGCCCCCCAGCCCCTTCACTCCTCCCCTTCTGAGTCCTGAATTTCTTTCAGCCCATTGTACCAGCTGGGGTGGGCTCAAAGGCTTCTGAGGGCCTGTCTGCTGTCTCCTCCTGCAAAGCTGGCCCCACAATGCCTTTCACTGGGGGTGGGGGTTGCCCGGTGGGCAGCCATGAGGAAGAGCTAGGAGCCCTTGGGACATCTTGACAAGAAATAGATAACGGCTCTAGCAACCAGATATGTGCAAATTAGCATTGATTAGTCTCAAATTAACAGCTTGGGCATTTCAAACCCCAAACAAGGCCCCAGTTCTTCTCTGATCTCTCCCAGGCTTCCTCCCACAGCTCCACCCTCTGAAGCTTTTCCTCTCCTAACTGACAGCTGTCTGGGCCTGTGGTAGGGATGGATGGCAGGTGTGCTGCAGTGAGGCTTCACCCATCTCTCCTCAATACTTACCAGCCCATCTCTTTATCTTATTTCTTGGAGGAGAGGCCATTCTAGAAATTACCCGTGACACTGACTAGTCAGGAGAGCCAGATCTCTCTTCCCAGCCCTGAGTAGGGCCCCATCTATATGGGAAATGGATGGGGGAATATTCCTTTAGGACATGAGGTCACACCCACAAAACTAAAGTGGGAACAGCATGGGGAATCGTCAGGGAGTTCTGAAGATATGGAGGAACTCAAAAGAGTTCCTGAAATGCCCCCATTCCTTTTTACAGAGAAGGAAAATGAGGAGGAGGGAGGGAAAGGAAGAGAGAGAGAGAGAGAGAGAGAGAGAGAGAGAGAGAAGAGAGAGTAGCACTCACACTCACCCAGGTAGCTTGTGGCAGAGAGATACCTGAGTGGGATGAAGGGTTGCGGCCTCGAAAGCCGGAAGACCTTCTCTGAGCACGCAGAAAAGCCATTTACACCCAGGACAGCAGGAGTAAAGGAAGGCCGAAGAAGCCAAAGGAAATGGGTAAGAACTAACTCAGAAGCCATGGGAATGAGAAGCTGTTCCCACTGGGGCTGGAGGAAGAAGGACGAGATGGCATTTGCAGATTCAAAGTCGGGTCTCCAATGCCAAGAAGACAGGGTCTGCAATCTCCCACCAGGCCTTCTCACCCAGAACCAGCATGAGCTTCCTGCCAAAGTCAACCCCAGATGATTAGCAGAGTTTGGGGAGCTTAAAAAGTAAGAACAGACAACCGACAAGAGCAGAGGTTTCCAGTCCAGACTTCGTCCCTTCCCCCCAGTCTTGCTGGGCTTTGCCCCGCAGGAGGTCTGAAGGGCCTGGCCCACACACCAGCAACATCACAAACCACAGAGCTGGACTAACAAAAAGAAGGGAGCTGGGTGGGGGGAGGCTCAAGCACCTTCACAGTTGGCTCTTTGTACCTCCGGCCTTTTCTTTCTCCCTGCCAGGATCTGGTCACCTTCCAACCCCAGCAGCCAGGGTGACCTGCCCCTGCCTGTCAGTTTCTTCCCCCGCCATGCAGCTGCCTCTGCCTGGGATCAGAATAATAATCAGGATGCTACAGACATGGAGAAAATATACACAGCCAGATGGCCACCCCTCCCTTGCCACCCCTATGTTGGTGAAGATTAGGTACCCAGACCCCTCAACTTGCAGCTGCACACATACACACACACACACACAGCACACTCACACACAGAATTGAAGTCCTCTGTGAAGAAGGCTCTTGGCCATACTAAGTCAAGAGACTTAGTGGGTGTGGTGACCATGAATGTCTCACTGAGAAATAGTCCTGTGTCATGCTGTCCAGTGGAGAAGGCCACAAGCACCCAGAAGGGAAAATCAAAGAGTGAGATTGTGACAAGCATGGTACCATGGGCCACAGTGGTGACATTCCCCCAAAGATGTTTGATGTTAACTATTAACTTCTCACAACATAGAATCACCTGGGAATGGAGTCTCACCTGAAGAATTATCTAGATTAGGATTGTTTGTGGACATGTCTGTGGGGGGGGTCATCTTGATTATTAACTGAGCCATCCCACTGAGGGTGGAGTCATTCCCTGGTTAGAGGTCCTGGACTGTCTGAGAGTGGAGACGGCTGCCTGAGTAACAAGCAGTCAAGCAAAGATTCATACGTTTATTCTCTTCCTATTTGACCATGAATGTGATAGCTTAAATTTCTTCCTTCTCTCAAATAATAGACTGGAATTGTAAGCCAAATAACACACACACACATACCACACACACATAAACACACTCTCATACATGCACACACTCACACACACTCACACATAAACACACTCACACATGAACATACTTACTCACACATGCACACACACATATACAGTTACACACATACACACACTCATACACAAACACATATAAACACACTCACTCACACATGCATACACACACTCACACACATATACACTTACACTACACATATTCACACATAAACACACTCACTCACACATGCACACATACATATACAGTTACACATATACACACACTCATACACAAACACACATAAACACACTCTCACACATGCACACACTCACACACACATATACACTTACACACATACACACACTCACACATATACACTTACACACATACACACACTCACACATATACACTTACAAACATATACACACTCACACACACTCACACATACACACACTCATACATGCACATACTCACACACATACACTTACACACATACACACACTCACACACACTCACTCACACATGCTCACCATCATATTTTTGTTAGGGTATTTGTCACAGCAGCAGAAATGAAGCTAGAGCACAGTCATAACTCTGAGATACAGAGATTCAATGGTAGATGGCAAAAAGTCACCTAGGAGAGGTGGCCCAATACAGCATGCTGGCACATTCCTTGGCACATGGCGACAATGTTTCTGTCTACCTAACATGCTGCTGCTTCTTCAGGCTCTTTCAGGGGCTCCTCAGGCTCTGTGTTGTGGTCCAAACACACCTGAGAAGTCAATCCTTGTTTACAGACATGGCCCCATGACGTCTGTGATAGCATTCTTGGTTGTCAACTTGACTATATCTGGAATTAACTAAAATTCCTGGGCACACCTGTAAGACATCTTTTCTTAATTAGATCATTTGGCATGAGAAGACCCATTTCTAATCCCGTTTTTGAGGTGGGAAGATAAACCTTTAATCCAGATCTCTTAAGATCTGGATTTTAAAATTTGGACCACACCTGCTGGCAGCCTATGACCATGAAAGAAGGAAATTCTCTCTGCCTGCTTGCTCTTGCTCTCACTGGCAAGTCCATTCCTTCACCAGGATTAGAGCCTACCTATTCCAGATTCTGATACATACTGAAGTCCAGCTGAGACATCCAGCTTCATGGACTGAACTGCTGGATTCTTGGACCTTCCATTCATAAGCAACCATTATTGGATTAGCTGGACCACAGCTTGTAAGCCATACTAATAATTCCTCTTTCCCTGTATTCACTCTGTAAATTCTATTCCTCTTGACAACCCTGACTAATACAACATCCCAGGTGGTACCATGATACTCTGTGGGATCAAGTGACTGAATAGTTGTGATGCTGTGTTCTGTGGCCAGAATGCTTGGCTCATGGATAGACTGTGGTCCAAGCTAGTGAAGCAGAGTCTTCCCAGGTTTAACTCTGTTACTGTCAAAAAAAAAATATTTTTCTTTGAAGAGTTCATCAACTATATTAAACATAGATTAAGGCACCAATGTTAGGAAAGGCAATGGGGGGATTGTGGGAACTCTGTAATTTATACATAATTTAGCTATCAACCTAAATTCTCTTATAAAAACTAAAGTGTGGATCTTTCAAAAGGGAAGAGTCTTTAAAGAGACAAGGAGAAGTGAGATGGTTCAATGCATAAAGGCAGCTGCCACCGAGTCTGACAACCTGAGTGTGATTCCCAGGACCCACACAGTGAAAGCAGAGAACCCACTCTCCCAAACTGTCCTGACTTTACAGGTATGCCATAGCATACCTGTGCTCCTTCCCTCATATACAATAAATAAATAAAAATTGGGAAAAATTGCCCAGAAAGACTGATGTAAATATTTTAAAAGAAAGAAATGAATAAATAGTTAATATTAAATATATTCTGGGTATAAAGTTGAGATACAGAGAGTTTGCAGATTCACAGCTATTTCTATAAAATTATGTCTCTCTGAGTTTAGAGGTGGTGAGGGCAAGTACGCATTTAAAGTACAGAGAGTACTTTAATGGTTTTATCTTCTATTGAGTGTCTTTTGTATATGGGATAGGAGATGGTTTAAAAGGTCATTTGTAACTATCTTTTTAAAGGTTATCTTTATTGAGTTGGAGAAAATGCATACATTCATTTTTAAAATACTTTGCATTGGAGTTGCTGGCAATGAGGGTGTGACAGTCTAGCCTACAAGGTCGTCATTTAGGTTTCACTAGCCTAGGCTGTAGCAAAGCCACACCTTCCAAGGGTATCAAGGTCCCAGCTCTTTTTAGTTGAAACTTTTATGCTCAAAGGAGAACCATATGCAGGGGTTTTCATCCAGACAGTGCATGCCATTGGTTCCCTCCATTAAACTGCATCAGACCAATCACCAACAGTGACACCATGTGGTAGTGGGATGTAATTGTAGTAAGAGAAGGCTAGATTACAGAAGAGGGGCTGTGCATGGGCACTGACATCCTCAGATGAATCAATGTGAAGGGGGCTGTAAAAGGAAGATTTTTGAGCATTTTGAGAACTCTGGTTAAGAAAAAATGGAGGGCTAGAGAGATGGTTAAGTGGTTAAGAGCACTGGCCGCTCTTCCAGAGGTCCTGAGTTCAATTCCCAGCAACCACATGGTGGCTCACAACCATCTATAATGGATCTGGTGTCTGCTTCTGACATGCAGGCACACATGCAGGCAGAACACTAAATTTAATACATAATTTAGTACATAATAAATAAATAAATTTTTAAAAGAAAGAAAGGAAGGAAGAAAAGAAAGAAAGAAATTGGAGGGGGAAGATAGAGCTGTACTCTGAATCCCAAACAGCACATGTGTTTTTCATAAGGGGTTCAGGACAGAAGTTAAGAACTGAGAGGTCTGGGAAGCTATAGAGATGGCTCAATGGCTAAGAGCACTTGCTGTTGTGGAGGTTTGAATGAGAATGGCCCCATAAACTCGTGTATTTGGATTTTTGATCTCCAGCTGGTGGAACTCTTTTGGGAAGGATTAGGAGGTGTGGCCTTGTTGCTGAAGGTATCATCACTGAGGATGAATTTTGGGGTTTCAAAAGCCCACTCCATCCTAGTTAGCATTCTCTCAATAGCTTTCAGCTACTATGCCAGTACCATGCCTGCCTGCCACCATGCTCCTCAACATGATGGTTACGAACTCCAAGCCTTTGAAACTGTGAGCTCCAAAAACTCCTCTAAAAGCTGCCTTGGCCATGGTGTCTCATCACAGCACAGAAAATAAACTAAGACACTGCTCTTCCAGATGACCTGAGTTCAATTTCCCCGCACCCACATTGTACAGCTCTTAACCACCTGTAACTCCAACTTTAGAGAAAATGACTCCCTCTGACACCCTCTTCTGGCCTCCAGAGGTATCACATTCATGTGCACAAACACACACAGAAATATATAATTAAAATAAAAATAATTTTACAAAGAATATAGAGGTCTGGCCCTCCTGGGGATACCTACTGTATATCCTTTGGTGAGTCTCACTGACTCTGATCCCTTTACCAACACCTTCTCTACCCCTCAAGCCTCGTATTCTATGACACTGGGCAAGGATATGCTGGAGAGAGAGCCTGAGGAGGGTGATCCCCTTCCAGGAACCCACAGCTTCTCAGCAAAGCACCCTGTAGCCTTCCTACCGTCAGATGAATGACCCCAGCACAGCACACCCTCCATGTGGCAGAAGTGGAGGAAGTCTCCCACTTCAACACAGTGAGAAGAGCCCTGCCTGCTGAGGAGAAAAATGCTGCATCCAGGGGCACTTCCAACCACCTGCAAAGCAGCTCTTATCCCCCAGCCCAGCCCTGGCGCTTGATGGAGCACATTCTGACACTCACTTGAACATCCACACCTACCTGCAGAACACACCCACCCACCTGAACACACACACACACCTGAGGAACACACAGAGACACATCTGCACACCCACACACACCTGAGGAACACATACACCTGAACATACACACACCTGAGGAACACACACACCTGCCTGAACACAAACACACACACCCACTCACCTTTCTCTAGATAAAATGCAAATGAGGCAGGATCTTGAAAATGGGCAGAATGGAAAACTCTGGAGTCAGTCTGAGCTTGAAAAAGCAACTGGAGGGGCTGGAGAGATGGCTGAGCGGTTAAGAGAACCGTCTGCTCTTCCAGAGGACTCGGGTTCGATTCCCAGCACCCACATGGCAGCTAACAACTGTCTGTAGTTCCAGTTCCAGGCAAACATCCAAGGCAAATAATTAAATAAATAAATAAAAGTGTTTCTAAAAAAAAAAAAAAAAAAAAGAAAGACAAGGAAACAGGTCAGCAGGGAGGTCACATCATCAAGCCTCCCAGGGCAATGAGTGGTGTAGTGGCTGGAGCTAACCTCAGTTTACCTACCTCATCTAGCATTCTCATTTCTGCATCCTGTTCCTCCCAGCATCACCTTGGCCAAGGGGCCCCTCTTGGCACACCACAGCCAGCTGGTAGCAGCAGAATAAGACGACAGGGACATGTTGAAGGCTTCCCTCCATCCCTCCCACCCTTCTAAACAGAGTTGCCAGGATCTGAGGCCACAGTAATCCCACAAGCTTCCAAAAACCAGGTGCACTGCAGAAGCCCTGTCCGAAAGTGTGCAGACTTTCAGGGATTTGGCTTGAGCTAGGAGACAGAATGGAGGGACCGGAGGCCCAGCTTTGAGTTCCCAGGGGATTGGTTGGGGATGAAAGGGCTTTGAGTGTCAAAGCTGGATCCAGCTCAGACATAAAACCCCTCCTTAGAGGCACAATAGACAGCTGTTTCAGTGGAGAGTTTCCAGGGCACTTGTCCAGGCCTTTCAATGTGTTGTTCCTCCCCCCATGCCACTCTTCTGATAAAAGACTAAGCAAGAGAGACTCAACTTGGCTTGCTAATTAAAAGTCTGGCCTTGCACTGTGCTCTGGGGGAGACTATGCATATTGGAGGGGCCAGCTGCTTAGCTCAAGTTCAAGGGCCACATTGCCTCTGTACCTGGGTTTGCTACTAGCTAGGCAAGCTTAAGACAGGGCTTTAGGTCTCTCCATTATAATTTCAATACCTACAAAATAGCCGATGGGCTTGACTTCTGCACTGAGTTTTCTTTACTCTTAAATATATGTGGGTATGGTGGAGCAGGCTAATACATGCCCCTAAGTGTGGGTGCCTAGAGAGACCAGAGGTTTCAGATCCCCTGAACCAGAGTGATGAGTGGACTGAGAGAGGCTTCAAAAATGGATGCTGAGGACTGAAATCTGGTTCTCTGCCAGAGCAGCCACTGCTCTTAACTGCTGAGCCGTCTCTCCAGCCCCTCCAACTTCCTTCTCTTGGAGTGTGGTGTGTGTGTGCCTGTGCAGCTCAGAGCTAAAAGGCAACTGTCTTCTTCAATTGCTCTCCACTTTAGTTTTTGAGAAATAGTCTCTCACAGAATGGAAAGCTTGCCAATTTGGCTAGACTTCCTGCCAGTGAGCTCCAGGAACCTGCCCGACTCTGCTCCACCCAGCACTGAGGTCACAGATTCATGCTGCTGGACCCAACCTTTTACTTTCTGTGCCCTGGTCTCAGCCCCATCTCAGGCTATCGTAAAAACAGCTCTGTTCACCTAGTGATGTGACAGTCTCCATCCTCTGTGTATGCACCTTATGCATAGCAGCAGAGCCTCGGGCATACTATTCAGCCCTACTGTCTGCCCAAGCTCTGCACACTGCCTGTGGCTCAGACTCCAGATGCAGCCATGCATTTCACATATGTCCAGATATTTGCATCTTCTTCTAGTGCCACAGATGTTTGCACAGATGTTCACATGCTGGTGGACTTTGTATGCACATACAACAAGATCTGACACATTGCCCCCACCAAGTACACACATGCATATGTACATACTTGCTAAGAAGAGGCACATCCACATCTCACTGGACCCCACCCTCCAGCCAGAGCCCTTGCCCAGGAAGCCACAGCTGTTCCTCCTGCTCTAAACAGAACAACCAGCCTCCATGCCTGACAGCGACATTCGGGCAGTGTCAGAGCCCCCAGTGTGTACTCAGCATCCCTCCATCCTGTCCTGGGTGTTGCTCCTTCCTCCTCCTGCTCCCAGAGCCCTGGCTCCATTGATTGGCCTTGCTGCTCAGCAGCCAGAGATGTGCCCCAGCTGGAGGAAAACACTTATAATTTATGGAGTGTCTGATTTTTAATCAGTTTTTTGTTCCTGTGCTGTAATTGTCCTAATTAGATATACATATTTTGATGAAGGTTTTTCCAAAATAAAAATTGTAATCGAATCTTGCTTGACATTCTTTACACCCACTCACTTGCATCCAGAGTTGCACAGCAGCAGCCCCAAAACCAGACACGGGGCTTGGGCATCTCCACCTGCCTCCTCTGGGCCACTACAGGGCCAGCCATACTGCCGGTGCCCGTAATCTAAAAGGCTGGTCCCCATTAGATAAGACAGTTTGCTTTGGTCTGAGTTTCCAAGAGCTCCATCAGAATAAGGCGGTGCTCACCATCATCATTGCCCCATCCCAGTGGGTTGGCAGAATCTCCCTAGCTAGACATTGATGTACCCTTCCTGCCTATGCTTCTGCCTCTGGAGACCCTGCCATCTCCATAAAAAATGGAGAGCAGGGCCTAAGGAGACAGTTCAGCCAATAAAGGCTTGTCACGCACACCTAAAGACTTGAGTTTAATTTCCAGTAGTCATAAAAATCTAAATGTGGTGGTATATGCTAATAATCCTAGATCTGGGGAAGGTCCAGACACCAGATCCCTGGGGCAGATCCATGGGGCTCCCCGGCCAGCCAGCCTAGCCTAATCAGCAAGTCCCAGGTCCCCCAAAATAAGATAGATGTCCCTTGAGGAATAGTACTCATTGTTGCCCCTGGCTTCCACATAATCTCTCTCTCTCTCTCTCTCTCTCTCTCTCTCTCTCTCTCTCTCTCTCTCTCTCTCAAATCCCCACCACAATCCCCACTGCTTATCCAGTGTGCAGGGCCCTGTGTTTTACATACATTAGCCCTAATCTACACAATAACCCTCCAAGGAATTTCACCAGAAAGAAATCAAGGCCTGGAAGAAGTAATTTGCTAGCTCAAGGTCACACAGAAATAAATGGAATATTACCAGCTTTTTAGCTACAACTATGGGAAGCAAAGGTTCCCTTCTAGAAGAATCCAGGAGGGGGTCTCTCTTCTGAATCCCCTCTGTATGAGAGACCCACATAGCTTATCTCAGACTTGGACCCTGGCATTAGTGTGTACCTGGCCTTGACTGACTTAGGATGTAAGGTTCTTCCTAGGAGGAGTCTGCAGTACACATGTGATGTCTGGTGTGTGTCTAGGACCTGCAAACCTGCATCCAGGTGTCAATGTGTTGCAAAGATATCAGTGCTTACACTAGCTAGGGATTAACTGGGGATTAACTACTGACTTGGGGGCCCCACAGCAACCCCATGCTAACACCTATGCTGGTTCGTGTGTGTGTGTGTGTGTGTGTGTGTGTGTGTGTGTGTGTGTGTGAGAGAGAGAGAGAGAGAGAGAGAGAGAGAGAGAGAGAGAGAGAGAGAAACAGAGATGGTCTCTCACTGAACCTAGAGTTTATCATTTTGGCCAGACTAACTCCAGCAGCCCCTGGGACACACCTGTCTGCACCTTCCCAATGCTATGATTACAGACAGGACCATTTCACCCAGCTTCTTCACATGGGTGGTAGGCTACAAACTTGAGTCTTCATTTTCACAGCAAGCACTTTACCCACTGAGTTACCACCCCTGCCTGTTCCTGTCATTTTCATGTGGGTGCTGAAGCTTGAACTCGGGTCCTCCAGCTTGTACAGCAAACTTTATGGACTAAGCGATCTCCCCAGCACCCTGACTGGTTCTTATGGAGTTGACTCAGCCCCAAACCCACTAAGTCATATTCTGCTTTAGGATGTGAGACTGGTGGGACTCTATAAGTTATACTTCTCCTTCAGGTCCTGCCAGTAGAAGCACTAGATAGCACTGAAAGGCAAGTACCACCATGACAATGGATCTTCACTGTCACAGTGGAGCTGGTGCCATTCTCAGTCATTGGCCACAGCTGACAGTCTTCCTTTCCCATATTACCTACTCTCAGAACTTTATCACATTGCAGAACTCTTACCATTCCCTATACTCATTTAAGCAAGTACTATAAAATTTTTTTTTCTGTTATAGTTAGTATGGTGTTACATGGCATTATTCTTCGGGAGACATGAACAGATGTCTGTCTGACCACAGACAAAGTAACAATACCACCGAAGTCCAAATTAATGAGCCAGTGAATTTATTGAGGTTACTTACAGGAACATGGACAATTTAAAGACAACTATATCACTAAAAGTTTACCCAAGCATGAGTGATGGGCTCATCACTGAACCCTTCACAGAAACCCTGGAGGTCACTACATAAATTACAGGAAGCTCTTCTGTTCTGAGCCATCTCAGATATCCTTCCTACTTATATAAACTTGGGAAGGGAGAGACCTTGTACATCTGGTCAGTTTCATGGACTTCCTGAGACTTGTGAGTTGTTTACTTCCTGAGTCTTAAGGAACCTCCGTTTAGAATTTCCTGAGTCTTGATGACCATCTCTCTAGTATGAATTTTTCAGCAGAAAGGAAATTGTGTATAGCATATGATTTCAAATTTTGATACTGCAGGGTAAGGGCATGGTGCTCATTTTAAATTGGGAATGGTTTGTTGAGAGGTGCAGTAGCTGCACCTACAACAAAGGCAGAGTTTCCCACTGGGATGGTTAATTTAATTGCCAACCTGATAGGATTTAGAATCACTATGGAAACAAATCTCTGGGCATGCCCCTGAGGGATTTTCTCGACTTGACTAACGGAGATGAAAAGATCTACTCTAAATATGGGCAGTCCCATGTCACAGCCTAGGGACCTAGGCTGAAAAATAAAGCAGAAAGAGGACTGAGCATCCACTTCCCCCAACCCCACCCCTTCTCTCTCCTTCCTGACTGAGGATGCAATGTGACCAGCTACCCCAAACTGTCCCATGGCTTCCCACCCAGAGATCATATCACTATGAACCAGAATAAACCTTGTCTTGTCTAAGTCCCTTTTGCTAGGCAATCTGTCACTATGTTGAGAAAAGTACCTCTGTTAGATATTTACTACAACAAGAGAACATCCCTGATGAGTTCAGGAAGGGAGCAAAATTTAAGGGCGCCAACCCCACCCATAAACCCAGCACACTCTGGATGGAAGGATGAAAGAGGAATAAATGAACAGGTGAATGAATGAATGTGCACAGAACTAATGAGAGGAAGAGCAGTCAGCAATGGGGCCATCCATTATATACCTAGCATGGCATCTCTCAATTTAGTTTTTAATTTGTTATTATACTTCATTTATTTATTGGGGGAGGGCACGTACACATGGAGGAGGTCAAAGAATAGCTGCCACAGCCCTCCTTTCACTCTGTGGGTCCTGCCAACAAAATTCAGGTCACCAGGTTTGGCAGGAATCATCCTTCACCACTGAGCCATCTTTCTGGGCTAGCATCTCTCTCCTCTTACAAAACCCAGCACAGCTCAGCCAGACTTAAGTCACCCAGCGAATCTAGTTTAGTAACAATCAAAACTAGAAGCCTAATTGATATGTGATCTAATTTGACCCTGAAGGACGGGGGATGGGAGCAATATTTGGAACAGGACAAAGAGCTTGTGGTATGTGCTAATTAGAGTAATTGATGCTAGCAATTGATCTCTAAATTGTGGCTTAACACAAATGAAGTGCATTCCTTATCCAGATAAAGGGGAATGTTGATGTTATGCTCAATCAACTCTTCTGGGAAACTCTGCTCCAAGTGGTAACTCAGGAATCCAGGTCCCTTCCATCTTGAGACTCTGCTATCTCTAGAACATCCATCAAGTCCTCTGTTGGGTTATTGGAGCTGAGGCAGGATCTCCTACAGGATGCTTAGCCTCTTTGATCTAGAAGTTCCCCCATCATCTCCATTCAGATTCCATCGCTGGGAATCAATTGTGGTCCTTCTTAGATGCAGGAAGAGGTAGGACATACAATCCAGGATTAGGCAGCAATCCTTCCACCCTGGGGAAGTTCTAAGTTGTGGAAGAGTAATGTGTTTTTGTTGGTCATCTTGCTGCAACATCAGGAACATATCCAACCTTGCCTTGCCTGTGGTGCACCACACAAGGCACAGGAAGAAATAAAGCTTTTTCTATTACAGTGATAAAATATATAACATACTTTCAATGGAGTGGACACTGAGCATAGAAACACAACAGCTGTGCACCTTCTGACTCTAGACTTGGAGTTGGTGCCAGAGCAACAAGCAAAGAAAAAGTCAAGACCAATGTGACCAACCAACCTTTGAGGCACCAATCAAGTTTCATAGCTGCTAGACTTGGGCCAGCAAGATGGCTCAGCAGGTAAAGGTGCTCGCCACAAACTCTGATGGCCTGAGTTCAATCCCTAGTACCTACATAGTAGGAGGGAACCAACTCCCTCCCATAACTTGTGCTCTGGCCTCCACACATGCACTGTGGCACATGTACACACACACACACACACACACACACACACACACACACACACAGAGAGAGAGAGAGAGAGAGAGAGAGAGAGAGAGAGAGAGAGAGAGAAAGAGAGAGAGAATAAATGTTTATTAATTATATTAATTTAAAATAATAATAATAATGTGGATAATAAGACAGGGTGTTGGTTTTACGCTCGAGAAGACACACACACACACACACACACACACACACACACACACTTACACTACCAAAGTCATATGAGAGTTTATTTAAGAGAGTTCCCAAGTGGGTACAGGAGCAGAGAAGCAGGAGAAGAGGAGAGACAGACAGCAACATAGCGTCTCTTTTTAAGAGAAGGGATGTGCATGGGTTTACATAGCCACATTTAGGGGCGTACGTCTGTATGAGGTGCATCCTGCCAGAGCCAAGATGGCTTAACCACGTGGAGTGTGAAGAATACTTATACAAGGCACCTGACTTGACCTATGGCCTCCATGTGCATACAGTTGTGCATATACCTGCATACACATATGAACACATACATATATACACACAAAGTACAGATTCCTGTACTTAGCCTAACTCTGGAGTTCTAGACTCTCTGGGGCCAGGACCCTGGCATCTGTATGGTGTTACTAGGGATGCTGAGACCCATCCAGTACTAAGCTTGCAGGTCTACTGTACAGGTTCCTGGTTCCAGGACTTCCAAAAATGTCATGCTATCTGGGTGTCACACTTGAAGGCAAGATGTGAGCAGGATAAAAACAAGTCACAGAGGGCACCAGGCTGCCCTTCTGATATGCTTCTCAGAAACAGGGGTGTTTAGTCAGGGAAATAGCAAATCCAGGGGGATATGCTGTCTTTAGTGGTGCAGAATCTGTCATGTGAAAGTGAGGCAGATTGACTTTCGGGTGTCCCAGAGGCCAGGACTTCAACCAAGGACATCATAGTACCAGGTTTAGACTAAACAAGAGGAAATAACTCCTAACAATTAGAGCTTCCCCATAGTAAAAGGGCTGCCCCATGAGATAGTGAGCTGCCTGGCCCAACAATGTGCATGCATCAGCAACCTGCCATCTGTCAGTTGCTCTGGATGGGACTGTCACACTGGACAGAAGGTTGGACAAGCTGCTCTTTCCCTGACAAGATTCTATAAATTTAGAACATGGTCTGGGGACCAAACAGGCCACACGTGTCAGCAGAGCCAAATGACCAGAAGAGGAGTGATGAGCATAATGTACAGGGAAGAACTTGTAAGTGTCACAAAATACATAATAATTCTTGGAAGACTGCAGAATTTACCTGGCCCACCCCCTCAAGTCAGGGAGGTTCCTTTTTATATAACTTTGGGGGTACACTACTTATTTAAGTAGATCTCATGTAGCCCCATATCAGTACATATCTCCATCAGCCCCAGGTTTCCCTACAGGGTCCTTGGCCTCTCAAGCAGGCCCCTACACCTTCACATTTGCTATTCCTTCCTGGAATGTCCTTCCTTTCTTTTATTCCTACAACAGGATCTTTCCAGAAGCCACTTCCTCCAGGAAGTAACCCAAAGCAGACCCTTCTTACCCAAGTTCTTAGTCATCTCCATCCTTCAGGCCCCATCTGCCCTACTGAAGTCTGGATGGGATTTAAGTGACTGTAGGCTCAGCCAGACCCAGATCCCCAGGGATGTGGGGAAGAGGTGGTGCCCTCAGATGGCTCAGTGCCATGGCACCAAGGGGCCCTGTGTACTGCACTGGAAAAGCCAAACACAGATGTAGCCCATTTTCTGTCTCCCTTGAGATAAAATCAGCTTATAGTCTCCCTCCCAAGCACCCATTTCTCTTCTCAGAGGCCACTCTTTTCTGTTAGTTGATATTTATGGGTAATAAGCCAAGCACATCCCAACCCTAGGTAAAATGCCTCTTAAAATAAATACTCTCCTGTTCAGCCAGCCCGCCCAGGCACGGACGGACGGCACTGTTGGAGACCAGCAGAGCGCAGCTGCAGGAAGGGCAGGAAGGGGCTCACGGGGATAGTGTGATATGGAAAGAGGAGGGTGGGTATGTCACCCATTCCACACCATCATGAACTGAAAATGGGGGGTCTGTACCACAGCCTTCCCAGCACCTACCACAGTGAAACGATACTAGCTTTGAAATCTGGCTTTGGGCTGGCAGAGATAGACAGTGCAGCAAGGTGGAAGCCTCTTTGTCAGCATAGGGGGGTGAAGTCAAGGTCAGTGAAGGTGAGTGCTGTTTTCTTAGGAAGAAGAGCCTGCACCAACTGTTCCTGAATAACCCAGTCAGAGGCATAATATTAATTACAAACTGTTCAGTCTATGACTCAGGCTTAGTACTAGCTAGCTCTTACATCTTAAATCAACCCATTTCTATTCATTTGTGTCTCATGGCTCTACCTGTGTTCTAGCTATTACATCTTGCTCCTCCGGCAGCTTGAATGTCTCCCCCAACCCTGCCTTTTCTCTCCCTGTATCTCTGCTGGATTTCCCACCTGGCTATATCCTGCCTTGCCATAAGCCAAAGCAGCCTCTTTATTAACCAATGTTAATAAAATATATCCACAGCATACAGAAAGACATCCCACAACAGCCAGCAACAGAGAGAGGCCCAGGATATCTATGGGTGTCCACATGAGAGAGGGGCACATTGGAGGTCGCTAGAGAGAGACAAGAACCTCACTAAAGCTTTTCTGGGGTATGAGAGCCTCTCTGAAGTCAGTTTGTTATTGGGTAAGTGGCCATCTGGGCAAGAAAGGAAGAGGCTCTGCTAATCTCCATACCAAAGGTATAGAAATATGTAACCCTGGGTCCAGTGAGATGGTGCCTGGTGCCCTGAGTTCAGTCCCCCAACCCACATGGTAAAAGGAGAAAAAGAACTTCTACAACTGTTCTCCGACTACACATGTGTGCCATGGCACATGTACCCACACAGACAGACAGACAGATATATATACGATTGATAGATAGATAGATAGATAGATAGATAGATAGATAGATAGATAGACTCCACACCTGCCCTTTCCACATAGGACTGTGGCTTGCTTCTATTTCCAGAGATGATCCTCCTCTTTTGTGGACCACAGGCCCCTGTCCACACAGAGAACCATGCATTCCCCAAAAGGGGTTCTCAAACAGAACAGGGGTGCAGATACTCCAAAGTGCACACACACATACATAAGCACAGACGCATGTATACCCTGTGTGTGTGTATGCACACATACACACACACATGTCAGCTGCTCACTGGACCCCAAGTCCCACTGGCTACACAGAGTGTGACAGCCACCACTTCCACACTTTCTTCCCACCTGAGTTGTCAGCAAAGGCCGGGAGCAGTTTTCATCTTCTAAGGACAGAACTAGGAAATCAGGTAAGGGATCTTCCTCAGCTGCTTAAGCTCCTTGGACCATGGCCTAGGCTTTCTGCCTTTGATCTTTCCAGGCTCAAAGGGGCAGCTGAGCACCTTCTAGAACTTGTCTAGTATTGGGAGAAAAGAGAGATCAGGTAAGACTCATGTGTGCAGGTTCCTGGGTATGTTAGCACAGGTCTGTGATCCTAGCTCTTAGAAGGTGGAGGCAGGAAGATAAGTTCAAGGCCAGCCTGGGCTACGTAGTAAGTTGGAGACTAGTCTGGACTATGTGAGACTCTGTCTTCAAAGCAATTAAACAAACAAAAAGAAAAAAACCAGACAGGCAAGCCAATGGCCTCAGCAGCAAGAGCATTGGGTCATGAAATACAGTTAAGGCTAAGATGCCTTGCTGCCCTGTCTCTGCGTCACTCTGACTTGGCAAGCTCTTTGGAAGATGCTTCAAGCTATATTCATTTAGTATCTTTTGACCTCCACCATCTGCTATTGGGTACACATCCCATTGGCTGCTTTCCATCTGGACCAGGACAAGTGGGAGCTAGAATCTGAGTCTCCATGGTTTCTCTAAAAATGTTGCAATTGGGTAAACCAGTAATAGCCTGAATCCAAGCCTCCATTCCAGACTGCATGTGTTCCTTGTGCACGAACCGGTGAGGCTTCCCTGGTCCCTAAGCTCTGTGTTATCAGAGTGACCCACAGCCACCTTTCTCTCCCACAGAGGACTGGCTGGCCCTCAGCACAGCCGAGGAGCAAGTGTTCTAGAAGTTTTGGAATTTTACTACAGGAACATCTTTCTAGGAGACAGGCTGATGCTGGGAAAGCAGACTGCTTCCATCTCCTATGCTCCCACTGGTGTGTCCGGTCTACCTAGACCTCGGTTCCTGAGAAAGAGAGTGCTGCTGGTTGACTAATGATGTCTGCCATCAGACTTGGAAGAGAAAGTGAAGGCTGGTTTGCTGGGCTTTTGACGCCGAATTTAATTCAGAAAGGACTTAAATAGTAGAATTTCACAACTGTGGAAAATAGGCCTTTATGGGCCTTACTCTAATTAGGTCAATGGGGTAAAGCAGTGCCTATCTCAGCCAATTTTGCCTGCATCAACCCTCCATCATCCAGAGTCAGCCAACCTAAAGTCAGAGTGTATACGCCACTGGAGCCAGCCAGCTCCCAGAGCTGGTGAATGAATAACCCTGAAACGTTAGATGAGGCAAAGCTGAGCTCTCTGGACTCATGAGTTGGTGTGGATGAGTGGCCACAGAGGAAGAAGAATGATACCTACTGGGTTCAAGGTCAGGGCTGGGGAAAGCATGTTTCTGACTCAATCCCTCTAGCTGGAAGAATGGTTCTCAGATGAGCCTGCTCACAGCATCAATTGGGGACCTTTTAAGATGCACAGATGCCCCCAATCCCACTTAATTGACCTGGGTGCAGTGTGAGCTTAGGGATGTTTTTAAAGTTCCTTGGATGATGAGGGTATAGGGTTGGGAGGAGGGAACACTGGGATATGATCCAGGCCAGTGTATCTCAAACTGTAAGGTACATTCAGATCATTAGAAAAGCTTGCTATAGAACTGTGTGCATGTGCGTGTGCGTGTGCGTGTGCGTGTGCGTGTGCGTGTGTGTGTGTGTGTGTGTGTGTGTGGTACGGAAGCTAGAAGTCAACATCAAGTGTTCTGTCACTCCTGTCTGTATTAGGGAAAGAGTATTTGCACCTATGCATATGAGCCTGTGAAAGCACAGACAGAGGTGAAGCCAGAGGAGTATTCCAGTTGTCTTCCTCCATAATCCCCATCTTATCTTTTGAGACAGGGTCTCCCGCTGAACCTGAAGCTTACATTTCAGCGAGGCTGGGGATATGTCTGTCTTCAAAGCTGGGGTTTCAGGCCTGTGGAGTCATGTTTGGTTTTTAAGTGGGTGCTGGGAATCTGAACTCGGGACCTCTTACTTGCTCACTGTTACTCCACTGAGCTACCGTCCCCAGCCCCTCCACATTGTTTCTTTGAGACAGAGTCTCTCACTGAACCTGGAGCTCACTGATTCAGCTAGACTTCATAAACAATGAGTTCCCATGATGGTTCCGTTACTGTCCCTTCCACCCCAGCAATGAGGTTAAAGTGCACACCCCCATGCCTGGGTTCTTACGTGGGTGCTGAGACCCAAATCCATGTCCTCCTACTTGTAAACCAGGCCTCTACCAACTGAGCCATCTCCTCAGCCTCCCAAATGTGCAAACTTTGCTTAGACCCGGAGTGCAGCCCAAGAATCCATCCCTGCCAGGCTCCCATTAACCTGAAGCTATGATCTCAGGACCACATTTTGCATAGGATGGATTTAGGCCAGAGGTTCTCAAAGGCTCATCCCAGACCCAATCCACCACACATGCTGGGTAGACTCAAGGCATATTCAAGTTAGGAGAAGCAATCATTGGCAGAGGCTAGTCAGTCCGTTGTTCCCCATCTGCAAGATGTCTTCAGAAGAGGCCTCTCAGAGGCAGGTCCTCCACTTGGCCCAGTCAGGTGAGTGTTTGGGGATGAAAATAAATATGGAGGGTATAATGAGTCCATGTGTCAGTTTCTAGCAGGGAATAAATACACACACTAAGTGCACAAATGTCTGGTTTCTAGGCCCCCCCGGAGGGGGGGAATACACCTGAAATACACCAGCACCAGAGAGATGAAATTTGATTCCAAACTAAAAATATACATTATTTATCGTTAGCTAAAAGGAGGCGAGGAAGAGCCCATTAGTGTTTCCTGGCCAGAGCAGTTCTGGATAGCAGCAGCATCGAGCTCCAAGGGCTGTTGGCCTACATTTTCTTTTGTTGCAGTTACGAGGTAACAACTTGAGTGAACACAGCCTCCCTCCCTCCCTCCACCACTTCCTCCCACCGGAAATGACTTTCCATTATCTGAAGACTGGTGGGGAGGGCATCAGGGCTCGCAGAGATGCCAGCCTCCCTGAGGGGCAAGGCCAGCTCCATTTCTCCAGGGAAGAATGGAAAGCCAGCAGTGATGCCGTAAATGGATGTTTGAAGGGAGAGGTGACCACAGGTAGGAGAGAATAGCTTGTGGGATTCTCTCGGAGCCTCCTGGGGGGCGGGAGAGGGTAAAAGGGGGTACATTCAGGGTGACTGCCTCTGTCTCCTCCCTTCCTGGAACCAGTGTAGCCAGAGAGCTCTGGATTTAAACCAACAGAGGCTGGGGTGACCTAGGAAAGGAGATGAGCAGTTTTCCATACACAAGTATAGAGCTGAGCCAAAGCAAGGCGAGACGAAGAAGAAAGGGGACGTGAAGGTACCAGAGGAGAGAGGTGGCCAGCGGCCAGCAGGGGCTGCTCCTACCCTAGTGAACCAGAGAGCAGCCATCAACGGGAACCGTCCAGTTAGGGAGAGGGAGTAGAAGGAAATGTCTCCCTAAAGACTACCAAGAGGAAGCGTGCAGTGACTCAGTAGTTAAGAACACCGGATGCCCTTCCAGAGGACCTGGGTTCAATTCCCAACACCCACCTGGCTGATCACAACCATCTGTAACTTCAATCCCTACGGATCCAGTGCCTTCTCCTGGCCTCCCTGGGCACCAGGCACACACATGGTTCACAGACACACATGCAGGCAGAACACTCATTCACATAATTTAATAAATATTTTTTTTTAAATTTAAAGAATCTCAAAGGGTATGCCTGTTAGTATTTCGCACGTGAAAGCACTCGCTAGCATGCCACCAAGGGAGCCATATTAGGTTTATTGGGGGGTGGGAGAGGAGAGACAGAAAGAGAGTGGGGGGCAGAGAGGAAGAGAAAAAGAGAAAGTCTCCCATGTAGTTGAAGATTTTAAAGGGTAGGCACGCTTACATCAGAGGCTTTGGAGCGAGCCGAGCCCCTGCAGGTGGGGGCGTGACCACAGCAACATAACAACCTAACAATGCCAGTGGTTGATATGCCACACAACACACATACACACTACTGGCCCCGGGTCATACCATGCAATAGGTCATAGAAATGGCTTGTTCTAACTACAGCAAAAATAATGTATTTAGAGCAAGCACTTTGGGTCCAGTCCGACACCTCTGCTTAGCTGTGTGGCTTTGAACAAGTCACACACCCACTATGTGCCATATCATCTTCTCAACAAAAGGCACACGTGACAGTACCATCCACACAGGGTTAGGAGAGTGTCTAGGGCATGCCTAGCAGTGCCAGCCTGTCATATCACATGGCTATTTTCTCTCAGCAAAGAGATCCTATGCCTCCCACAGGAGGATGACTCTTCTGTCCTTTCTGGGTCAAGGGTGGAAGGAGGAAAATAAAAAAGGGGACAGGAGTAGAAAGGAATGAGAAGGGCCTGAGAAAGCAGCCGTGAGTCACAGGCCACTGCTGCTCACTTCCCTCCCTAAGCAAGGAAGATAAAAACTCACCCTGGTACTAAACACAAGAGCCTTCAACAGCCTGTGTGAGTGCACATTGCTGGATGGGAAGGCTACCCCACATGAGAAAGCACTAAGCCACAAGCAGGAGTCAGGGGTTCCAGTCTGCCGAGCATCATGGCTGGTTCCCAGCCTCCTTAAGCAACTTCTGTGTGCAGACCAAAGGAGACCGAGCTCGTCTTTGTGGCTCAGACCCAACTGCCACCCTATAGAGCTACCATAGGGATGTATATGCATTTGGGGACCAGGAAGCATCCTGAATATGGGGTCACTGGCTCCCAGAACTGCTATGACCTGGACACACTCATTCTGTATCCATGGTGGTGACTGTATTTCTCTTCCTGCTCTTCTCATAGTGCCAGTTGGCTGGCAAGCTCCTGGATCCCCACAATGCATGTGCCTTCATATTGCCTTGTCTGTCCATAAAACCCAATTACATGGAATAGCCCATGTGAGCCTCTGAGCCCAATAGCCTAAGGAACCTCTTAGCAGCAGTAGGTCAATCCCTTAAAATGCTGTTATGAAGACAGAATGGGAGCCAGTCAACAAAGCTGAGGGGTGAAAAACAGCTAGTAAATTCAGCAAATGGACCATTTCAAGTCCTGGACAAGGGGTGAATTGGATTTCAAAGACAAGACCTTCGGAGAATCCACCTGAGCCCCAGGTACTCCCTCACTTGGAGCTGGCTCCAAGGGAAGCCAAGACAGATGAGAGCTAGCTGACTCTTCCTATCATTACACCCCACACCACCACCACCATCCTTTACAGTACTGTGGCTCCTGCTTGGTCCTTACCGCTGCTCTGCCATCCCAGTCACCTCCTCGACTACCCAACCTCAGGATTAGCAATAAAACTTAGAGAATTATAGCTTTACCACAGGGTAACACTAGGAAAAGGAGCCTGAGGTGGGAACTTGCCAGCAGCCACATGAGCTGTAGGCAGTACCTTCCCTCTGCAGCATGAGCCCGGAGAAGGCACCAGCCAGGCCAGTTCTTTCTGCACAGACACATGGCGCTGTCATGGAGTGTTGGGAGTATTTTCTCATTTAGGGTAGTATAGCTGGAAATCACTGGAACACTCGATATTTCACTTGCCCCCTCCTTCAAAGGTCCCAATGACTAACCAAAGTTCAGTTCCACCAATGAACCCTCTGGGGAACTAGGCTTATAGAGCATGGGTGAGGCACCACTAACAGGAGGGCTGAACCAGAAAGCTTCACCATGGCTCATGGATGGATCCTGGTGACCCTGGTCTTCCCCAGCCTGTGTACTCAAGCCCCATCTGAGACTTCAAGTCACATGCAATTAGGGCAGAATTACAAACAACTGGTTAGGAGAAGTGGCTGGACACTGAGGAGAGGGTCCCATGATCCTCTCTGCCCCTCCTTCTAATAGCCAACAAGCCCAGCTATGGTGATCTCCAGCAAGCCAATCCAGCTGATAAGAAGATGGTGGCTATGCTCCTTGGAGGACAGTTCTGTTCAAGGCAATGTCTGGAGGGATGGGCATCAAGGCCAGAAGTGATATTGCCCACCACCTAGTCATCCTTCCCTGTGATGATGATCTTTATTCTCCAAATGTAGCCCAGGTGGTAGAGCATTTGCTTAGCATTCACAAAACCCTGGGTTCGATCCCTACCATTTCGTAAGGTGATGCATGGCTGTAATCCCAGCACTAAGGGAGTGGAAACAGGAAGATCAGAAATCAAGGTACAAGCTGTACTGAGTTTGAAGTCAGCCTGAGCTACAGGGCACTCTTCCCTTCCCTAAAGAAAATGAGTATAGAAAGACTGCTTGTGGGTAGAAACATTGCCATACATACAAGCATGAGGATCCTACTGAAAAGCCAGGCAAAGCAATCCAAGCAGGGCAATCCTGGTGGAGACAGGAGCTTGTAGGCCTGCTAGTCTGGTGTACTCAAAATAAGAACGGGAAAGGGACTGTGTCTTGAAACAAGGTAGAAGGCCGATGCCAATGTTCGCGGTTGTCCTCTGCACCTCTGAGCTCCACATGTATTCTATGGTACAAGTCTGCCCACGTTCACACACACACACGAATGAACATGTATATGTATACACAAAAGATATTTTTAATTTAATTAAAAAAAATAATCTTTAAATAGTATTTTGGCCCTGTGTTTCTTGACTTTACTATGACAAAACACTAGAGCTCATAAAATGTTTATTTTTTGGCTTATAATTTTGGAAGCTCTGGTCTATGAGTTGTTTTGTTTTGAGTCCGTGGAAGAAGCATCTCCTGGCACAAGTGTGTCATAGAGCAGAATTATTTACATTATAAGCCAAGGAGCAAAGGGGGGAAGGGTCCCACTATCTCCTTCAAGGCACACACCCGTTAACCTAGAGATCTCCCATTATTTCTTACTTTCTAATGGTCCCACCACCTCCCCCATAGGAACAGGCTGGCTAGCAAGCCTTTAACAGGCAGGCCCCAGGGGCTATTAGACATCCTGTCTACAGTAGACCATTAATTACCCTTAGTATAGTAAAGACTGCCAAACTCCAGCAAACTGGGGCGCCCATCAGTGACACTGAACACCAGTAGTTAGCATCTATTTCCTTAAGCTCTATCTTTGAGAGAGGAGGCTGGCTGCACAGGTGTAGGGGTGCTTTAAGAACCCCAAAGTCGGTCTCATCCTTACCCACTGTGACGACATTCCAGCTCCCAGCTTCTTCCTGGACCCATTTGGACAAAGGTTGGATAGCAGCCTTGTTGCAGAGGGACAGTCCTTGTCCAACCCTCTCACCTTGTGGACCTGTTTTGAGGAGGAATAGATGCTATCGGTGTCCCAACATTCTCTTCTAGACCCCTTCCCAGCCACTTCTTCATTGAGGTATAATTTAAGCATCATAAAATTCACCACTTTAAGCATGTGATTCAATAAACATACCATCAAAATCTCCAGGATGTGAGTGTTCATCTTGCTGAAACTTTCTAGCATGAGCTAGTCATCTAAGCACCCATCCTGTGCTCAGGACACTCTTGGCCTAGACATCATATTCCAAGGATCTCAAACTCAGAGATCTCAAATTATGTTCATCAATCTGGCTCTGTATTCTCCCTCTGCTATGTTTGAACTTTTCCTGGGGAGATGTAAACAAATGTCTTCTTGTCCCACTTGAGATGGTTGAGGAGTTACTTGAATCTCAGGTGAGGGTCTAATAACCCTCCCAACCTCACCCCTTTCTTTGAGAGATCAACAGGCTCAGCCATGAGGGTCTCTTGCAGCTATCCACAGCTATTCTGAGTGAGATGGTAATGGCAGTTGGGCTCAGGGTAGAGCATCTCACTGTATCTTCCCTAGTGATAGCTCTCCATCACTTCTCAGAACTCAAACCGGTTCCACCAAGCCATGACCACCACTTCTCTGAGCCAACCAATGCCATCACTGTTCCTGTATCTTGATTCCCCAGTCTCAGCCTCTGCCTTAGTTCCCAATCTCTGATAACCAAGAGGTATCAGAGGCACCTAAGACCCACATCTGGTCATGACCACCCTATAATAGTTCTGCTGTGGCTTCACTGGCTTAGAAAACAGAGATTCCTCATAGGTCATCCAGCGCCATTCCTGTACACTTTGCTAGGGTCCTTGTGACTGTCCCCAATCCCATCCCAATAGCACCTTCTACAAGAGAAGAGACTGAGGAAGGTGTTGGAACAGAGCCCAGTTTCCCCCCACTGGCTTCAGTCCCTGGTTAGTCTATGGAGTCTAATTCTTGCCACAGCTCTGGGCTTTGACTGGTGGGAGCAGGACTGAGCATCCTGGGCATCACTCACCTCATCAGCACTCTGGAAAACAGGGATACTGGGTCAGGGAAGCTAGGTTTCTTTCAATAAGAAATAGGGGAGAGGGAGAGGGCAAGCTTGTTTGAAATAAGTACAGCTGGCTTTGTATCATCTCCAATGGGTTAAAAGGAAAAAAAAAAAAAAAAAAAAAAAAAGGCAATTCCATCTATTTACAAAATAGGATTACAGTTTTGCAGAATGCTGCTGGGGCCTGGGGAAAAACTTTGAAAACACATTCATTTTGTTTCATCCTTATCAGAGCCACCTGCTCCGCTTCCCCCCACCCTGGCTGACTTCATTACTCAGAGACCAAAGCCTGAGCAGGCAGCTGGCAGGAAGCATGGGTTCCTAGACCTTAGAAGGCTAGCTGGTGCTTCCTGTCCTCCTGGCTGGGAAGGCTGTGGCCTTGGTCAAGAAAGTCACATCTGGAGAAACAGGTGATGACAGTATTGTCAAGCAAACAGACCTATTAGCCAGCGTGTGTCCTCCAGAGATCTTTGGAGGACACTGTTCCTGCACCTGGCAGAGAATATATCTCTTTCCTAGACCCCAGTTGTCTAAAGGGAGAAAAAAAAAAGAAACCAAGGACAGAATGAAGTTGTGTGAATAGTGTTTGGGCTCCTGGAATAATAAGCATGTGGGCAAATTGCAGCCTCACTACGGAGCAGCTAATCTCGATGCAGTGCTGGTTCCCTTGCACTTTGGGGGTGGGGCAGGAGGGAGGGAAAAAGAACGTGTCAACAGGAGGGGGGGAAAAAGAACGTGTCAACAGGAGGGGGGGAATCAATTCCCAGAGCACTGTGTTCACTGAAGGAATGGTTCTCTCTCAGCTTGTCCTTTAGTGTCTCTTATTAACTTTGTGCATCTCTCAATCCCTCTTCCTCCATGTGAGCTGCTGGTTTCCCGTGGTCAGGGTTTGGGGTGGGGAGCCAGAGGAGGCATACAGTCCTTGGGACAGGGCTGAAGCCCTTTGAACCCTATTACGTCCAGGTTTGGAAGTGGCTGAAAGAAATCACAGAATGGCAAGGGCTTTGGGGGGGACATCTATTTCCACCCCCAGATTTTACGGATCAGGAGAATAAATCTCAGAGCGAAGGAGGTCTAGCCCAAGGTTGCACAGCCCTGAGCGGCAGCACAGCCCATAAAGGGGCTAAATGGATGGATGGAGCAGGAAGCAGAGTCCGATTTTGTTTTGAGGTCGAATGAAGAACTCTTGAAGGGATAATGGCTCAGTAACTCAGGCGCTAAAATAAAGTAATGGAAGCAAGAAGGAAGATCACATCCTGACTCTAAATCTCGGGGGGCTGCGGGTGTTGAGAAGGAGAGACAAGACATGGGAGCCCCTCATGTCCCTGAAGAGGCAAATGCAAGAACAGTGCTTAGGAACTAATTTCATCACAAGGGGAGGGAGGAGCGCCCTTCAGATGGTAAATCGCTCTCTTACCAAGGACAACTCTTGGGCTCTCAATGTGCAGGTTTGTCAGCCATATCTGAGGCCCTAAGCATCTCCTCCCTTCCAGCAGGTAGAGAAGGAAGAGGCTGAAATGCCTGCTTGCCCCTGCTACTGAAGGAGGGTCGGGGGCTGAGGTTTCCTTTCCCTATTTGGAAAGTTACTGAGCCATGGACCCACAGGATTTGTTATGTCTGTGTGTAGAGGGGGGGTGCGATATAGCATGAGACCTTTCTAGTGTTCTGACAGGGTTGTCAAAGCTCAAAGGGCAAAAAAAAAATCATCAACACAGGACATGTGCGAACCTAGCCATCTAGTCATCTTTCTTCCTTGGTCATGAACAGGGTTGGCCTCGGTGTAACCATCTGTCAAGTGAAATTCAAGTGACCTAACTAACCTGGTGGTCTGAGTGTGTTCCTTAAATTCTCCTCCCCACAGCCCCCCCTCACTGGAGTGCAGTACCATGAAAACATGGGCTTTTAAGAGAGCCCGCCTCTTACTCCTTTGGCCTCTTACCCTTTGGACCCGGAAGGACTTCCTTGTGGAGACAGGCTGTCAGAGACAGAAAGGAAAGATAGCTCACATGCCCCAGATCGGCAGCGTCTCTGATATTAGAAAGTCTGAAGCATTCTCAAGAGATCAGATGTCTAGCTCTGAAAAATGTCAATTTACCAAGCCAGCCGTAGAGCCCTGAGGTTGGGGTTCCACAGTCAGTCAGCAAGGGCGAGCCAGGAAGTCCCTTGACTTTCTGGAAGTCCGATCTCATCTGCTCAGTGAGGCCTGACTGCTTCTGAGGATGCTGGGACAGTAGAAATAAAAAGGCTTTTAGATAGTTAAGCTACTCTTCTCTGGGATACCCACTCCTAATAAAACCGGACACAAAGTGGCACTGAGTGCCACGCACACTAAACAGTTTATATGCTTTATCTCAACCTCTCTCAATTAATCTCATCGTCACAAGCCTGTGGGACAAGTCTATTACAGCTCACTTTACGGTGATGAAGCACCAGGGTCCTTTAACTGCCCAGTTCCTCCTTTGCTTACAAAAGACCCTGATTCCTGACCCGTGCTCATCCGTGTCCCATTTCAAAGACGACTTGTGATTGCTCCTGGCAGAAATCGGGGCATTGGGGTAGAAGCCACAGCTGAGACCCACTTCTTGCCCGTCTCCAGAGAACCCCTCAGAATCATAACCACAGAAGAAAGTGTTACATGGCGTGTGCAAGACACCGGGCACCATGTTAAAGCACTTTACACGCTGCTCCCATTTCCTCTGTGAGAGGAAGCAAAGCAAATCCAAGGAGCCAAGTGACAAGCTCAGTCAGGGAGCTGGTACAAAGCTGAGTCTCCGGTCCAACCTGGGCAATCCAATTCTCACTCCTCATCTCTCTTAAGCTAACAGTAGAGAAAAGCTACCCTTCTTCCTTCTCCCCCTCCTCCCTCCCCCTCCTCCCTCCCCCTGCTCCCTCCCTTCCCTCTTTTCTTCCTCTTCCTGTTCTCCTTCCATTTCCTCTTCTTTGTCCTTTCACTTTTTTCTTTTTTTTTTTTTAAACTAAAGTAGCTCAGGCTAGCCCTCCTGGTTCAAGCTCTCAACTTCCAGGACTATAAAGGTGTCAGGTATGCAAGCGCATCTGAAAGATCACCGACTAAAACTGTTCCCTGGCTCTTATCCCACTGATGGGGATAAAGGCTCTTGTGATGTCTACTAACTGTCCAGCCTAAACTCAAGAGAAGGAGCCTCCCTGTCATGTTTTCAGAGTCAGATCTGTGCAGGCCGAAGAGGAGAGGAGACTCTCAGGGTACTGGCTCTAGAAAATGTTTCATGGTAAAGATCTAGCACGATCCTTCCAGAATGAGAGCACTCGAGTGAGCTGAGGCACAAGATGGAGCTTGCTGGAGCTTCCTACTAAGCTCTGCAACATGCCAAATGGTATTGCTGGGTCTCCGCTCCCAGATCCCCTCAGAAGCATGAGGTCTCAGTTACAGTGCCCTGCATACTCATTTATCAGAGCTGTGATGCTCGGGGCTCAGCACGCTTGAGCCAAGGAGAGAAGAGTAGTCAGCTCCTGTCTCATCCTGCCCCCACCCAACACACACACACTCCTGCTGCAGAATCCCACTGCCCATGTGGCAGCTTCACCCAGAGAACCAAAAAAATGGCTTTTGATGCCTGTGTATTAAGAAGTGTGTAATTCTGCATAATAAAAAGACGCCTGACCCTCATGTGTATAAACACAGCTTTGACTGAATGCTCTCTCCCAAACAGCCCTTATGGCTCACTGTGCAGCAATCCAGCATCTAAAACATATGGTTGACATTCAGGCCTTCAGGCAGATTCAGACTGGGGGAGGGGAGAGCTCGGCTGGAGAGCCAGGGTGGAGGCTGTTTATAGTCTGGATGAGGTGAGGTCTCCACCCAAGCTCAGCCATACTTCTCCCTGGTCCTTAGCATCCTTGAAGACAATACCAAGTTCCAAAGAGTGAGCCAGTGAGCTGCCTTGGTCTGTCAACAGAAATATGTTCTGGCTTCTATGTGGGGATTTGATTCCCCTCCCAGTTACCCAACATTGATTTTAGAGCAATCAGCTGCAGAGCCCTATGTTAGGCAGAGTAGGGTACACCCAACTGGATACAGCAAGAGTACGCATGAGGGTCAGTATGGCAGGAGAGTCAGACCCCACCTCAATCAAGTCTCCAGCCTTGGAACTCCAGCCTCCAGCTTGGCTCCATACCTCCAGCTGCTCCTGGCCAGATCAGTGACTCCTCTAGCTGGCACTCAGCTTCCAAAGCCAATTCCAGGGTCCCCAAAGCAAACCCATCGTGGCCCCATGCTGCATCATAGGAAAGCACGTTCTCCCTTAGTAACAGACAGACTCCATCCACTCTTAATGTCATCTCTCCCATCCTCCCCATTAGCCCGCTACTGAAGAGAGGAGCTGGCTCTCAATGGAAAAGCTGGAGAGGGGAGGATGGAATGGATGCTGCCAGGGATGATGCTGGTTCTCCTCAGCTTTTAACAGGCATGAGTCCCCATTCTCTACATCCTAGACAAACTTTTCACATAGTCTCTCCCTTTCATTTACCTAAGAGCGGAGCCTGTCACAAGGACAGGGGTGTAGGTGGGTTATGGGGGAGGGGAGCAATACTGGGAAAGGAGAAAGGCAATGAAGGGTACCCTCTTGAGCTTGACCCTCTCAGGGCTCCTCTGCAGAACAAGTTGACTGTGTTTCTTACTGCCCCACTGAGAGATCACGGACTAAAGCTGTTCACTGGGCTCTTATCCCACTGATGGGGAGAAGTCTTCCTTCCTCCCAACCATTACAGCATGATGTTGCACCTGTATTCTCTAGAGAGAGTCCAAGGTAGAGATTCAGGGTGCACCACCACAAGGTGAGGTGAGGGTCAATTTGTATTGACCCTCTATGGTGCTGTCTTGATAGTGACAGACAGATCAGACATGGTAGAAGGACAGACCCTGAGCACAGATTGATGAAGAAATGAGGGAGTGAAGAGCAGATTTTAGAGGGAGATGACTCAGTGGTTAAAAGTGCTTCCTGCTTTTCTAACCTGACCTGAGTTTGGTTCCCTGAACCCAGGTTTGGTGGAACACAACCACCTGTAACTCTAGGTCCCAGAGCTCTGGCGTCTCTCCTGGCTACTGTGGGTACTGCATTCAATGGCGCACAGTCATATATACAGTGTGTACAAAAACGAAACAAATTTAAAATACAAAATGAAGGGTTCATCCAGGTGATGGTGACACACACATTCAATCTCAACATTTGATTGGGCAAAAGCAGACAGGTCTCTGTGAGTTTGAGGCCAGCTTGGTCTACAGAGCAAGTTCCAGGACAGCCAGGGCTACACAGAGAAACCTTGTCTCAAAGAAGAGAGAGAGAGAGAGAGAGAGAGAGAGTTTGAGGCCAGGCACTCTAGTCCAGCACTGAGAACGTGAGTCTGAGGCCAGCCTGAGATATGTAATGAGACACTGTAGTCCAGGGAGACTAGAAAAGCTACCTGTTCCTGGCCTGAAAATCACCTTTCTGTGAGAGACAAGTTTTGCTCTGGAAAGGGACAATGCCAGGCCACTTAGAACAGCAAGACACAATAGCGATACAAGATGGCTCCCACCACCGTGGTTCTCACTACAAATGGGACTTTATTTTGTTGGGGTTTTTTGTATCAAAGTATCGGGTGGGAATGGCACATACAGCTTCCCATATGCCAGGGCTCTGTCACTGAGAACACCCTACCCATGAGTGGTTTAATAGAACAAGCAGGACATCATAGCCATGAGAGCAGAGACCTGTCAGGCAGGGCGGGAGGCTTGCCCTGGAGGGGTAAAGTAAACGGCTCCATAAGCAGCTGCAACTCCCTCTTACTAAACAATGAGAATTCTGTTTCCTACTGACCACAGAGGACACCTGGATAGAGGAGACAAGTTTCAGGTCACCCACAAACCCTCTCGCACGCGCGTATGCACACACACACACACACACACACACACATAGAGACACAAGAGGTGACAGGGAGACACAAGTACAATCTGGGATCTAGAGAAGGGCTCTGTTGTGGGAATCCACTCCACGCAGCCTACTGCTTTGGCATAGCAAGCCTTGGGGCATGGCCTTGCCTGTGTACATGAGTGCTGCGTAAGAGTGCAGGGAGAGAGATGGCATGCTCTCCTGGGTAGCTATGACTGGGTCAGTGTGGGGCAGCCTCTCCTCATCCCCAGACAAAATGGAGGCGTGTCTTCCTTGTTCTGTATTGATGAGTCTGAATCCCCCGTTGCACCCCCTTAACATATTGATAACAGACCTCAGTGGATGGCC